>OVBW01000077.1:0-54580 GCA_900406355.1 Erysimum pusillum | reverse complement strand
CTCAATACGTTTTGCTGCTGCTTCTGTTCCATCTGCAACAATAACCATTCCAGCGTGAAGTGAATAACCCATACCAACGCCGCCACCGTGGTGAACAGATACCCAACTCGCACCGTTTACACTATTAATTAATGCATTTAAAATTGGCCAGTCTGCTACTGCATCACTACCGTCTTTCATCGCTTCTGTTTCACGGTTTGGAGATGCTACTGAACCGCAATCTAAATGGTCACGACCAATAACGATCGGTGCTGATAATTCACCATTTGCCACCATTTCATTAATGATGCGGCCAAACTTCGCACGCTCACCGTAACCTAGCCAACAAATACGTGATGGAAGCCCTTGGAACTCCACTTGTTGACGCGCCATACGAATCCAGTTACATAAATGCTCATTGTCAGCGAATTCTCGTAAAATTACTTCATCTGTTTTATAAATATCTTCTGGATCACCAGAAAGAGCTACCCAGCGGAATGGTCCTTTTCCTTCACAGAATAATGGACGAATAAATGCTGGAACAAATCCTGGGAAATCGAAAGCATTTTTCAAACCTTCATCGAAAGCAACTTGGCGAATGTTATTTCCATAATCAAATGTAATTGCGCCTTTTTCTTGCATCGCAAGCATTGCTTCTACGTGCTTTGTCATACTTTCTTTTGATAATTGTACGTAACGTTCTGGGTCTTCTTCACGAAGTTTCGCTGCCTCTTCTAACGTATAACCTACTGGAATATAACCGTTTAATGGATCATGAGCAGATGTTTGGTCCGTAACTAAGTCAGGGATAATATTACGATTTACTAACTCAGGTAAAATTTCTGCTGCATTACCTAATAATCCAATTGAAATAGGCTCTTTCTTCTCTTTATACTCGTTTGCAATAGCCAATGCTTCTTCTAATGATTCTGTATACTTATCACAATATCTCTTTTCAATACGACGATCGATGCTGCGCTTATCTACATCAATAGCAATGACAACACCGCCATTCATCGTTACAGCAAGAGGTTGTGCACCACCCATACCACCTAAACCAGCAGTAAGTGTTAATGTACCTTTTAATGAACCATCGAAATGTTGACGAGCTGCCTCACCAAATGTTTCATATGTTCCTTGTAGAATCCCTTGTGTTCCAATGTAAATCCAGCTACCAGCTGTCATTTGTCCGTACATCATAAGTCCTTTTTTCTCTAGTTCTCGGAAGTGATCCCAATTCGCCCATTTTGGTACTAAGTTTGAGTTCGCTAACAGAACGCGCGGTGCATCTTCATGTGATTTAAAAATGGCAACTGGTTTTCCTGATTGAACAAGTAACGTTTCATCGCTTTCTAACGTTTTTAATGAATCTACAATTGCATTGTAGCTTTCCCAGTTACGAGCTGCACGGCCAATTCCGCCATATACAACTAATTCTTCTGGTTTTTCAGCAACTTCAGGATCTAAATTGTTCATTAACATACGAAGTGCAGCTTCTTGCACCCACCCTTTCGTTTGTAACTCTGTACCTCTTGGCGCGCGAATTGTTTGTTGTACTTTTTCCATTTCAATCTCTCCCTTTTCTCATTTTATAGTGCTGCGTTTACATCTAATCTTTCTTTTATCGAATAATTCGTTTTTAACCAATGCGCAATATTTTCAATATCCGTTGAGAATATACGGTCATTTGTAATAGAAGGTACTTGCTGACGACCTTGATGGTAGAAGCTCTTCGTCACTGTACTCATGTTTTCAATACCACGATATTCTGCTGCTTGCATTGCACAAATCATCTCAATTGAAAGAACACGTCTTGCATTTTGAATAATTTGATGTGCATGGCGTGAAGCAATTGTTCCCATACTTACATGATCTTCTTGGTTAGCTGACGACGGGATTGAATCTACACTCGCTGGATGTGCTAACGTTTTATTCTCAGAAACAAGTGATGCTGCTGCATACTGCATAATCATTGCACCAGACTGAAGTCCTGGTTCTGGACTTAAAAATGGAGGTAAATCATTTAATTGCGGATTTACTAAACGCTCAATACGACGCTCCGAAATATTTGCAAGTTCCGCCATTCCTACTTTTAAGAAGTCCATCGCAAACGCAATCGGTTGACCATGGAAATTCCCGCCCGAAATTACTTTTTCTCCGCCATCAAAGATTAGCGGATTATCCGTTGCTGCATTCATTTCAATTTCTAATTTTTCTTTCACATAATTCAAAACTTGCCAAGAAGCACCGTGTACTTGCGGGATACAGCGAAGTGAATAGGCATCCTGTACACGTAGTTCTCCTTGTTTTGTTGTTAACTTACTATCATGAAGAATGTCACGAATTCTGCTTGCTACATCTACTTGCTCTTTATAACCACGTGCTTTATGAACATTTTCATCAAATGCATCAATAATGCCTTGTAACCCTTCAATTGTCATCGAAGCAATTAGTTCAGCTTGATACGCCGTTGCTTCTGCCTCTATATAAGAAAGAACTCCTTGTGCTGTCATCGCCTGCGTACCATTAATTAACGCAAGACCTTCTTTCGCTTCAAGTTCAATTGGCTCAAGCCCTTCTTCTGTAAGAGCAACCATTGCATGAACGCGTTTCCCTTTATAGAACACTTCACCTTCGCCTAATAATACGAGAGCGAGATGAGATAAAGGTGCTAAATCTCCACTTGCACCAAGTGAACCTTGTTGCGGGACAACTGGGTGAATTTTACGATTTACAAACTCAAGAAGCATATTTACAACAAGCGGTCTAACACCAGATACTCCTTTAAGCATCGTGTTCGCTCGTAAAATTAACATACCGCGTGATACTTCTTCAGGGAATGGATCGCCTATACCGCATGCATGTGACTGAATTAAATTGTGTTGAAGTGCCTTTACATCATCTTTTTGAATAAGCACATCACTGAACTTTCCAAATCCAGTTGTAATACCATAAACGACTTTTCCGTCCTCGACAATTTTCTCAACAACTTCGCGGCACTCCGCCACCTTTTGCATACTAGTTGGACAGGCTGTTACACCTTCCCCTTCAAGTAACAATCTCTTCATTTCTTCAATTGTCAATGTGTGTCCTGTTAACGTAATCATTCTTTTTTTCCTCCTTAAAAAGGCAAAAGGGGACCTTATCTTTTTAAGACAGACTTCTGTCCTAAAAAAGTAAGGCCCCCTTCTAACTAATAGACTATGGGCAAATCATATGTGATTAATTCCTAAACCAATCGCCTCATGCTCAGATCCTTTTACAGGTGCACCAATCGTTCCATATAGCGCAACAGCAACCCATTCGCCTTCTTTTTTTCCGTCGTATGGTCTACCGCGCACAATCGCAAATCGAAGTCCTACTGTACGAAGAACGTCTGCTAACTGAATTTGACCTCTCGTCACTCCGTACAATGCTTCCATAATTGCATGATAAAGTGCATGTGTTTCTCTGTAAACATCTGTTTCAATAACTTGGTTGCTCTTAGCCGCTGTTTCCATTGCTGCTACAACTTTTTGCGAATTCATCGAACCCACTTTCCCCGTACAATACTTCCAACCTTTTGGAATAGATAATACAGGGCTTTCATTCTCATGCGCAAGTGCCAACAACATGGCCATACGACCAATTCGATGTGTTCCTTGGAGAAGCATGTGACTCTCTCATTTCTTTTAATTATTTGAATATTTCTTAATTTAAGAATATATGAAAACGGTTAAATCGTCAATAGTTTAAACTCACATTCAAACATTTTTTTCATCTCCTCCATTTGTGTACACAAATGATTTACACAAATTTTTCAGACGTGCTATAGTCTCACTAACAGATGCAAAGGGGCGATATTTCAATGACGAAGCGAAAAGATATTCATTTTCGAATTGAAGAAAAATTACTTGAAAGGTTTGAATCTGCACTTCAATATGAAGGTTTAAAGAAAACCGACGTATTAACACATGCGATTCAGCAATTTTGCACGAAGGTGGAATGTGAAAAAATGAATGATGTAAAACGGCAATATAGCGTCAGTAACAATTTACAAACACGTATCGATACGCATAAACATTACGAAGAAAAACAAGTGAATTTAGATGAAATCGTTATTGAACATTTACAACTTCAAGGGGAAGAAAGCATATTAGAGGTTGGGTGCGCTAGTGGAAAATTCCTTTCCCTTTTACAAACAAATGGTCATAAAGGCCCATTAACCGGGTTGGATCAATCCGAAGCTATGCTTGCTCAAGCTGCTAAGACGAATAACTTAATAGAATGGAAACGAGGGGATGCTAATAAACTTCCTTTTGAAACAAATTGTTATGACCTAATAATTGCAAGACATATGTTATACCATGTGAAAGACGTTGAAACAACAATTCAAGGATTACATAAAGTAATTCGTCCCGGCGGCTCACTTTTAGCTACAACAAATTCTAACGATACACTACCTCGTATAATTGAAATGTGTAACCGCATGTTAGACGCATTTGATTTACCGAAAACAACATCATCAGTCACTCCATTTTGTTTAGAAAACGGTAAAGAGATATTACAATCCGTTTTTCCAACTGTTGAAGAAACAGTTATTCATAAGGCGCTCGTTTTTCATCATGCTACCCCAATAGTAAACTATATTTCTAGCATGTTTCCATCGCTAAATATACCCGATAATATGTATCTTCAAGCCGAGATGAAAGAATGGCTAACAGAAGAAATCAACAAGGAATTATCTCTCCATAACGGTATATGGCGCGATCCAAAAACGTTAGTAATTTATCGGTGTAAAAAAGAAAAAAGCTAGCATTTGCTAGCTTTTACACGTTTTCTCGTAAAAGTTTCTCCATTACTACATTACCTTTACCACAATAAAAATTTGTATTATGTTCGTCTGCCACTCCAAAATAAGAGGCAATCACTATTCCAAATGCTACAAATGCATGCCCCTGTGCTGTAATAATATTTGAATGTTTCACAACTTCTTCATACACAAAATTTTTTACTGGAAAACAATCGAATTTTTGATAATCTATAGTCGCAGTATAAGAAATCCCCTTAAATAAGCCTGCTTTTGCTAGCGCATACGGTCCAGCGCAAATTGCCGCCACTAATTTTTCTTGTTCATGAAATTGCCGAATGATTGAAAAAAGAGTTTTTGCATCTTTTAACTGTACTTCTTCTCCACCTGGAATAAGTATCCCCTCATACTCATCTACACGTACTTCACTTACTTCTATATGCGGCTGCACTTGCAACCCAGTTTCACTTATAACCAATTCCTTAGTTAAACCTACTGTAATGATGTCATATTTCTTTTTCAGCAATGCTGTAGCTACCGTTATTTCAAACTCCGCAAATGTTGGATATACGAATAAAAGTATTTTTTTCATAACGCTTTCTCCTTCAACCATCTCATAAAATATGCCTCTAATTCGTCCACTGTTAATCTATTCGTGTCCAAATAAGTTACAGGAAATTGTCTATACCAATCTTTTTCCGTTTCTACTAATTTAAATTGCTCATCAAATGTACTTCGTTTTCTTGTCCTATCGTTATTTTTTCTATCATATACATTCTTTTTCGTCACATCTAAATAAAAAATAGCATCTGAACGACATTCTCTTAATTTATATAATTCATCTTTCAATCCAGTTTCTATATCCCACTCTTTCCCTATAATCATTGGATAAAAAAGTGTATAAAATTCAATATCTTCAGGTCCACGATCAAAAATAACAACTGAATCTTTCACATTTTGAAACTCCTTTATTTTTACTTCGATAAACATTTTTTGATTTATGATAAACCCTTCTTTTGAATTCACATCCAAATTTAATTGCTTTCGCTTTTCTACAATTGGATAAGGATTTTCATATATAACCGAATATCCTCTCTCTTCTAATCTTTTAGCCAATGTTGTTTTTCCGCTTGCCATCGGCCCTTGCAGTGAAATTACGTATGCCATGCCTCTCATTCCCTTACACTTTAGTACACCTATAATATACAGAAATTTGAAAACTCTCAACATTATATATATCATCTTGTTTCTTATTCTTATCTAACTTATAATGAAAAATAGAGATTATGACGGACGCATCAATAATGTAAGCTTGGAAATCCAAGCTTACATTATTTTTTGCTTTCCCTTTTCTAATAAAAAGAGTATACTAGATCGGAACGTATGTTCTTAATAATTACATACAGTAAGGAGATAGAACAATGGTATACGACACAAAAGCAATTTCTTGGAATGAATCTTTAAAACAACTTCAACGCCGCTATACAAACAAACAAGTTGACCGAAAAGAATTTGAGGATATTGAACTGATGGAATTCTTCCGCGATAACGACTACATTTCTTTACCTACACATATAAGCGGCCTATCAAAAACACGTTTTACTTCTTACTCTATTTTCACAACTGAAGATAAAGATCGTAAAGTTGGCACACTTATTATTGAGTATGTTGAAGACGATAATAATAATTTATGTGTTGAACAACTATACTTCGTTTAAACTATAACGCTTGGTCAAAATGACCAAGCGTTCTTGCTTTCTATTAATCTCACTGTATATAATATGAATAAAAGAAAACCGTAATCATTAAGGGGGGATATGCTTGCTCGAAGGATGGTTCAGTTGGTTCATTGTATTGTGGACGGTTATTTTATTAGGACTTATGTCTATCGGTGGATACTTTATGTTCAGAAAATTTTTAAAACGATTACCAAAAGAAGACGGCATGTCCATTTTGGATTGGGAAGAACACTACATAAATAAAACGAGACATTTATGGGCTGACGAACAAAAACAATTGTTAGAAGAGCTTGTAAGTCCTGTTCCAGAACTATTTCGCGATGTTGCAAAATCAAAAATCGCTGGCAAAATTGGGGAACTTGCATTACAAGAAAATGCCTCTCAAATTACACAAGACTTAATTATTAAAGGATATATCATTGCCACACCAAAGCGTGATCATAAATTTTTAATTAAAAAACTACAAGAAAAAAAGATTGATTATTCTAACTATCAATCTTTACTCGCAAAGTAACTTCATATTATTTTCGATAAAAAAGACAGCGCCTTTGACGCTGTCTTTTTATTTGGTACATATACAGTTTTTAAGTTAGCTTCATATCTTTTTCATTATAAAAACCATCTTCTTTTTCCATTTCCTTCTGTAATTTCGTAAAGGAACGATACATTGCAATTCTCCATGACACAATCATCGCAAACGCAAGTAAGAAGAACATGCCACTAAGTTGTCCTAAATCAAGAGATTGGCTTAAGTATGTTTTAAATACAATCCGCACTACAAGTAATCCAATTAATATAAAAACAAAGGCTTTTGAACGCTTCAAATAAATCTCTTGTCCTCTAATTTCAAATTTAGATGTTTTAATAAGAAAAATAGAGAAAATCAAACCGACACCAATTGCTTCTAACATTTCTGCTGGAGTTAATCGAAATTCAGGAAAAACATACATCAATGCGCCCGTACTCATAAAAAATGGTGGAAGTATAATTTTTTTCAATGTTGCAGGTTTCTTAGCTGCTTTTAAACGAATAAACATCGCACCGACAGCCATACAAACAGCAACGATACTGGATAAAACAACTATGTTCATATTTTCTCATCCTTTTTTGTGGCTATATGCAAAATATACTTTCATTATATGCTTTTCCGTTAGTATTTCCAACATTTTCGCAGAATAATACTAAAAACCGGTAAAACCACCAAATAAACTTGAGAAATATACGATAATTTTCGTCATCCAGTTAAAGTATAAGAAGACACCCATAACAATCATAATATATCCTCCGATTTTCATGAAGGCCATACTATTTCTTTTAATCCAAGACATTTTCGTAATAAAGAATGACAGTACGAAAAACGGGATAGCAAATCCAAGTATGTAAGCAATCATGTAAATCATTGCAGATTCTGGGTTTGTTGCTGCTAATCCAATTACGGACACTAGAATTGGTCCGGTACATGGCGTCCATCCTGCTGCAAAGGCTAATCCAATTAGTACTGATCCAAAATAGCCACTTGGACGATTTTTAAATGTAAATTTACGGTCTTGCATTAAAAATTTCGGCTTAAACACCCCGACAATAATTAAGCCGAACACGATGATAAAGATACCACCTAACTGTCTGATTAAATCTTTATAGTCAGTAAAGATTCCTCCAATAAAACTTGTACCAAATCCAATTGCAATAAATATAATTGAAAATCCAAGTAAGAAAAACGCTGTATGTATCATACTTCTTTTGCGAAGCATTGCATTTTCTTCTTTCAATTCAGAAACCGACATACCTGTTATGTACGATAAAAATGCCGGATAAAGCGGTAAGCAACATGGGGAAATAAATGATAAGAACCCGGCGCCAAACGCTAAAAAAATACTAATATCTTGCATCATTCCACTCCTCTCCCTAAATATTGTAACAAAAACACATAAAAATACTATGAACAATTCGTGAAATCACTTTTACAACGTGGCAATAAGAAAAACCACACTTCCCCACAGTTTCTAATAAAACGTTTTCATTTCCTTCTATTATATAGAAAAAACTCAAATGGATTATGAAACTCCTTTAATTGTTATTAACATAACAAAGGTAACATAGTTTCTCAAATAATTAGCACGCTACTAGTACGCCTATTTACATATTGGTTTAAAAAATATTTTTTTCAAATGCTGTCTCTATACAATGCAAAGTTGATTTTATAATACTTCTACTATTAATAATTTCAAGATTATGCATAAATATCATACTTTTATTATTATTCTATAAAATGTCATACTTTTCTTTCATTTGACCCTTTATTTCTAATTTTGTATACTTCCCTCTAGTTATATATTTTCGATACGGAACAACTTCATATAGATGGGAGGAATTTTTCATGCTTCGTTATTCTCTTTTAGTTTTATTAGGAGCGTGTAGTTATGGAATTTTAGCTATTTTTGTTAAGCTTGCATATGCAGAAGGATTTTCACTTGGAGAAGTAATTGGCAGCCAATATTTGTTCGGTTGGATTATTTTGCTTGCTATTACACTTCTATTTTCTAGACATCGCGTTCCTTTAAAGCAAGCATTACTTTTATTCGTTGCAGGAACATCTGCAAGTTTTACCGGAATTTTTTATTATGCTTCATTAAAAACTGTACCAGCTTCTATTGCAATTATTCTTTTATTCCAATTCGTTTGGGTCGGAATTATCATTGAAGCAGTCGCAACAAAAACATTACCTTCAAGAGAAAAAGTTATTTCTGTTATTTTCTTACTTGTAGGGACATTTTTATCCAGTGGTTTACTAGAACAATCAGCAGGTGCTTTCGATACGACTGGAATCATTTTAGGTTTATTATCTGCTGTTACATTCGCAACATACATTTTCGTGAGCGGAAAAGTTGCTGTTGAAGTACCTTCATTACCGCGCGGTGTTCTCTTAATGACTGGTGCTTTAACTTTAGTCATGATTGTATTTCCACCAACATTTATTTTTAATGGTGCCATTTCTCAAGGTCTTTGGAAATACGGTTTAGGATTAGGAACATTTAGTATCGTAATTCCATCTATTGCCTTTACAATCGGAATTCCAAAAATCGGTTCTGGCTTAGCGACTATTCTTGGTGCAGCGGAACTACCGGTTACAACAATTATGTCAGTATTCGTTTTAAAAGAGGCTGTACTATCTTCACAATGGTTCGGTGTATCACTTATTTTAATCGGGATTGCAATCCCGCAAATTGCATACGCAATGCGTGGACGCGGACGTTATCGTAAACATCATACGCATAAAAAAATAGCAGCATGAACGAGAGAGGATTTTCATTTGAAAATCCTCTCTTTTATTGTTGTATACTTATAGTAAAGATTTTGCTGAAGAAAGAAGGCATACTACATGGTATCTATTTCAAATCAACTAAAAGAAAAACTTATTTCCATCCGTCGACATTTACATGAGTATCCAGAACTATCATATGAAGAGTTCGAAACAACAAAAGCAATAAAAAATTGGTTAGAAGAAAAAAACATTACTATCATTGATTCCAATTTAGAAACAGGAATTATCGCTGAAGTGTCTGGTAATAAAAACGGACCAATTGTAGCAGTTCGTGCTGATATTGATGCCCTTCCTATTCAAGAAGAAACACATTTGTCCTATGCATCTAAAGTACCAGGGAAAATGCATGCTTGTGGACACGATTTTCATACAGCTGCTATTTTAGGTACTGCTTTCTTATTAAAAGAAAGAGAATCTTCCCTAAATGGAACGGTTCGCTTCATATTCCAACCAGCTGAAGAAAGTAGTAATGGCGCTTGCAAAGTTATTAATGCTGGACATTTACGTAATGTGCAAGCGATTTTCGGCATGCATAATAAACCTGATTTATCAGTAGGTACAATTGGCATTAAAGATGGTCCACTGATGGCCGGAGTTGATCGATTTGAAATTGAAATTCACGGAGTTGGTACACACGCGGCTGTACCAGATGCTGGCGTAGATCCTATTGTCGCATCCTCTCAAATTGTGATGGCACTGCAAACAATTGTAAGCCGAAATATAAGTTCATCTCATAATGCAGTTGTTAGTGTTACAAATATTCATGCGGGAAATACGTGGAACGTGATTCCTGCAAAAGCTACGTTAGAAGGAACTATTCGCACGTTCCAAGCTGAAACACGTGAAAAGATCCCAGCACTCATGGAGCGTATTATTAAAGGTGTATCTGATGCATTAGGTGTAAAAACCGAATTTCGTTTTTATTCAGGTCCTCCTGCTGTTCACAACGATAAAGCTCTTACAGACTTATCTACTCACGTTGCCACAAAGATGAATCTTAATATCATCTCGCCTAGTCCGTCAATGGCTGGAGAAGATTTTTCATTTTACCAACAGGAAATACCAGGTTCATTCGTCTTTATGGGAACGAGCGGTACACATGAATGGCATCATCCTGCTTTTACAATTAATGAAGAGGCACTGCCTATAAGTGCCGAATACTTTGCTTTACTAGCCGAAAGAGCACTTAAACAATTCTCATAAAAAAAGCCGTTCAAAGTGCATCTCAGCACCCTGAACGGCTTTTCTTATTAAGTTAAATCACGTTTTAAAAACACAGTATATGAAATACATAAAAATACGAACAAATAAAGTAGTAACATACATGATGCAAACGGGAATGTTACTCCATCAATAAAACTTCCATTCTTTGAAATACTATATAAATCTGTGTTTGCTGGCAATAAATATTTCGCCCAGTTATATCTAGTGGCTGCTAATAACGCAATATTGCCTGATAAAGCAAGGAATAGTGAAATACCAATTGCACCTCCACTAGATCTCGTTAACACAGAAATCATAAATGCAAACGATGCATACACAACCGTTGGTAACCACGATAAAACATAATATTTACTTGCTTCCACAAAAATATTTTGTTTTATTATATTTCCATCTTGGAAAATAAACTCACTCCATGCAGGCTGTTGGAATTTATAAATAACAAGTCCACATAAAGCGGAGAAAATCATATTAAATATAAACAATAAAGCTGCAAATATAACGATTGCTAAAAACTTTGCTGTTAAAATTTTAAATCGACTCGCCGGACGGATTGTTAAAAATTTATATGTTCCCCAGCTATATTCATTCGCAAAAATTGTACTTGCATACACGAGGATAAATGGGAGCAAAATTGGAAATACGATAAAACCTGTATCTCTCATGAAAGAAAGTGGAGAACTGCTTGCCGGTGCTGTATCCGTATCTAAATGCTTCATCTTAAGCTGGTATTCTTTTACAAGCTCATCCCCTGATTTTTCTGCTAAAATAGCTTCTTTTTTCATGCCAAGCTTTTTCTCAATTTCTACAGTACGTTCTGTATAATCTACTTTCCATCCTTTTGTTTCCGGTTCAAAATACTTTACCGTAACCCACCCTAATCCGATTATTAATACTGCAATAACCGCAAATGGAATAATCGTTCGCTTCCGCTTAAATATTTTATACAGTTCGTTATATACTAAATTAAACAATATCTTTTCCCCCTGTTAATTCTAAAAATTGCTCTTCTAACGTTTTTCTTTCTTCATATACACGATACACTTGAATGTTTTTCTCAAGCAATGTACGAATAACATTTGGGATTTCTTCATCTTTTACGTTAATAATTAATTCATTATCTTTTACTAAAACATCATGCCCTAACATTTCCGCTGCTTTATTCGCATCATCTACACGTATACGGATCGTCTCCATCTCTTCACTTTGACTATGCTGAATGTTTTGCGTAGCCACATATTCCCCGTGCTGAATAATGATAACTCTGTCACACATTAATTCAACTTCTGAAAGTAAGTGACTCGATACAAGTACAGCTTTTCCTTGTTCATGTGCAATTTTTTTTATGTACATTCTCATTTCATGTATTCCACTAGGGTCTAATCCATTCGTCGGTTCATCTAGTACCAACACATCCGGATCGTGAATAAGCGCCTGAGCGATTCCTAAACGTTGTCTCATGCCAAGTGAATATGCTTTTACTTTACGATTAATTACTTGTCCCATTCCTAACAATTTCACTACTTCATCGATACGTTCTTCGGTCACATTACCATTCATTCGTCCGAAATATGTTAAATTTTCATACCCGCTCAAAAAAGGATAAAATTCGGGTGTCTCAATTACCGCCCCAATTTTCGCAGCGGTTTTTTCAAATTGCTGTTTCACAGATTGACCATCAATCCATACTTCACCTTCTGTCATACGGATCATACCAACCATCATTCTCATTAAAGTCGTTTTTCCAGCACCGTTTGGTCCGAGTAAACCGACAACCTCGCCTTTTTTCACTTCAAAACTAATATTTTGTACAAGTGTCTTTGAGCCAATTCGCTTCGTTAACCGATCGACTTTTACAATTGATTGTTCATTTGTCATTCTATACAACCTTTCCTTCCCATTCTTTGTCAGGTCTTTTCACTGTAACATGATTATTTTTATGTGTAAAATGAACACTCCCCCACTTAGCAAAGCTTGAAGTGGGGGTTTCTAACGTTTCGACCTAACGGACGATTAACGTCAGAGGAGTTAACACATTAGCGAGCTGTTTCACGCCTAACCCCTCTATCCCATTTGTCCATGCATTTGGGATTACTTTTCGTAAAATGTTAGCCGCAGCATTTACATCAGCATTAATTAAAGTTTTATTTGCTGAACGATATATGCCGCGCTCTATTCGTTTTCCTGAAAAAGTTGTATTTTGGTCATTTTCTCCATACGTTGGAATGAAGTCGTTATCCAGAAAACTTGCTTTCGATGTATATGATTCTTCAGTTACAACAACTTGAATGCCTACAGCATTTGCTTTGTATGTAATCATTTGAATCAGTAAATTGTGCGGGATATGACAAAACGATTGGTTATTTCTTTTTCCCATATTCGTTTCTTGTTTCCAACTTTTGTTTTGACCAATAACGATTTTACAAACTTCTTCTTCTTGAGCTAGTTTTACGATATGGTGACTAACTTTATGGAAGACGTCTTTTATTTTCAAGTAACGTTTTTGATGAAGTTTTTCTATCCTTTTAGAAGTAAAAGGTCCTTCATTCGTTTGTTTTCCATTTCTAAGAATGCTTGTAAAATGACTCTTCATTTTGTTGTAATATTGATTTATGCTTTTGACATGTTTGCCCTTAACAAGGACAGGTTTCATACCTGTGTTTGTTACGATGGTTGCAAGGTTATCAATCCCTAAATCAATACTCATATAACGAGCATTCTCTTCAATCATTTGTTGTTCAGAAGGAACATCAATTACCAATTCCACTACATATTCATTGTATTTTGGAATCACACGAACTTGTTTCAGTTTACCTTCAGTGAAACCTAGTTTCCCAATATTTAATTGTAATTTCGTCTTTGGAAACTTTAAAAATCTACCGTTTTTAATGATACAATCTTGGTTTGTATACAGAATCTCTTTTTCAGAAGAACGAATATACTTTGGAATCCTAGGCGTTCCAGCATATTTGTTTGGATTCTTTTTATAGTCTTTTAAACTAGCAAAAAAAGATTTCCAATTTTGGAACAAACCCTTCATGATTGACTGGCTACATTGCGTAGGCAAAGCTCGATAATCATTTTGAATCATAGCCTTAAATAGTGCATCTAGAAAGTTGTAATCTACATAAGGTTTTTCAAAATTAGGTTCTGAAAACAAATTACATGTAATCTCTTTCTGTTCTTCTTTAGGCTTTAATTTCTCTTTTTTCAATTTCTTCCGATAGGCAAGAAGTTGTGTGTCATTCATCTTATCAATATTTTTATGAATATTATCCAGAACTTCTTTTTGCAAAGGCTGCAACTCTTTTTCTTGTGTTAATCCAGTGTACACCTGGCGTATATAAAAGTTTGTGGTGTTATACATATTCTTAGCGTTATGACAACATTCTTGAAAATAAGAATACATACGATGCCCTTTTTTAATCCAAATTTGAAGAGTTTTATAGTTTGATGGATTTTCCTTTGTCATTTTATTCACCTCCTTGTTAAGGATATTATAGCAAAAAAGAACGTACGTTTCTGTTTTTCTTGAAAATAAAATATTTCTTTCGATTCACCTCACCACCTTCATTTACGTTTAGAGGTGGGAGTCCTCTCAAAAGGCATTTCAAGAAAAAGGCATGATTTCTCATGCCTTTTTCTTGAAATGCAACGAATTTTTATCTTGTAAACTTTGAACAAATCGAAAACATTGCACCATCGATAATAGAAGGATAACAATCATAATTATACTCACTACTACTATTGCATATATTGTAATTGGCGCACTATTTACTCCTTGTATCCCTGCGATTTTCATAAAGATAACCGTAAATAATTTTAAAAATAGCATCCCATTAATTAATCCGAAAACAAATGCTGCTCCATAAATGAATAATTGCTCCTGAAATAATAAACATAGCACTTCTTTTCTTTTCATATTTTCTGCTACATAAGATGTAAACTCCTCTCTCCTCACATGCAAAAGGGAGTACATCATTTGATATGTAGTAAAAATACATATGAAAATTAGTACAATAAACAGCGTGTAAAAATACATTTGAAATACAAATGTATCCCCTACTTTCCAAATGGCTCCTTCATTAAATTGTAACGATATCATAAAAAACAAAATCATAGTACTCATAGCAATCCAAATAAATTGCTTCATCCTTTTGGTAGCAAATGTTCTAATATTTTTTCTCGCTAGCCGACATAAAGACATAAAATTCTTCCCCTACCTTATTACATACGCATTCTATACTACTAGTGTATAAAAATATGACATTTTAAACATCGCACTACAATCGGAATTTCTTCTAAGTCTTTAGTCCTAGAAAACGAAATGATAAAAAAATCACATTTAGAATATAATTGTAAAAAGGAGGAGATTGCATGCGTATAAAATTACTATCAATCTTGTCTTTATTATTACTCACAAGTTGTAGCCCACTAAAAAACAATGAAGTTGCCATTGTTGAGCCATACAAATTAACAAAAGAGCAAGCTTCTATTTTACAAATGACTCCTTTTCAAGAAGGAAATAGCATGTTTTATAACATTACGCTTAAAAATGATAAAGATGAAATAAATGCTACAATTGATTATTATAACAATGGTAAAAAAACAAAAGAAATTGCTTACATTGCTACCTCACATTTTCTAGAAAAGAAAATAAAACTCTCTTTCATATCGCCATACCCCTACTTTAATGAAGATGTACCAGAAAAAGGGCAATGGTATATTAATATTAATGGTGGTGCAACACTTGTTCCTGAAGAAGCGCCACCAATCGTAAATAGCTCTGCAACTACTACAATCCAATCTATAAAAAATTTAAAATACAATCAAAAAACGATTTTAGCTGCTGTAATCCAAACCAGTAAAGAAACTGTAATCGTTCCTATCATTGATGAAGAAACAGGCATTGATCTACTCTTAAAAGAAAATGAACACGTTTATCTATTTAGTATCGAGCTAAAAAAAGAACAATAAAGCGGAAATGCAACTTAAGTTGCATTTCCGCTTTATTGTTTAATAAGGTGTACTTTTATGAATCTGAATTAAATCCATTTTCTGTTACTACTATTACTCATCTTCTACTTCTATTCTTTTCTTCTCTCTTGCAATTTTTAAAAACTCTAGTAGCTCTGGATTACTATTCATTTTTTTGTAAGCCACTGACATTTCTGCAACAAAATTAGAATCATATAACTCTTTATATACAACTTCTGTTTTATATAACTTATTTGCCGACACGGGTATTACTGTAATTCCAATTCCTGCTGCTACAAGCCCCATAACTGTTTGATACTCTGTTGCTTCTTGTACAATACGCGGACTAAATCCAACTTCTCTGCAAAGAGATAAAATTGTATCATATAAAGCTGGCCATACTGGTCTCGTAATAAATACAAACGGCTCATCTCGTAAATCTTCTATATGTATTTCATCTTTCTCTGCAAGCGGATGTGCCTTTGGTAAACATAAGGTGCAAGATAACCTTTGAATTGGCTCTAATTCTAATAATTGTGTTGGAATTGGCGGACGTAAAAAGCCAATATCAATACGGTTATCATGAAGTGCATGAACTTGATCTGGTGTTGACAATTCATGTAATGCAACAGACACTCTCGGAAATTTCTTTCTATATTCCCTAACAATTGATGGTAAAATATCGTATATCGCTGCACCTACAAAACCAATTGAAAGTGATCCCACTTCTCCCCTTTGCGCACTTTGTGCAACTTCTACTGCTTTTTCAATTTGTTCAAACGCTTTTTTTACTTCTTTTAAAAACATTTCTCCTGCTTCTGTTAGTTCAACCTTTCTTTTCGTTCTTGAAAATAATGTAACTCCCATTTCTTTTTCTAATTGCTGTATTTGTTGACTAAGTGGTGGCTGTGTCATTTGTAAACGAGCAGCCGCCCGTCCAAAGTGTAACTCTTCTGCCACAACAACAAAATATTGCAAATGCCGTAATTCCATTTTTGGACACCCTTTTCACTTTCGATTAATATGTCTAATATATTAATAACATATAATTTATATATTAGACAAATATTTTGAATGAACGTATAGTAGAAATTGTTAATTCTTTTTTACAATTTTTATGTAAAAAAAGAAAGAGGTGGTTACTGTATGAAATGGTGGAAGTTAAGCGGACAAATTTTGTTACTATTTTGTTTCGCTTGGACAGGTGAATGGATTGCAAAACAGGCACACCTCCCAGTTCCAGGAAGTATAATCGGTATTTTTTTATTATTAATTTCATTAAAATTTAACCTAGTTAAAAAAGAATGGATACAGGACGGAGCAGATTTTTTATTAAAAGAACTTATTTTATTTTTCATCCCTTCTGCAGTCGCTGTCATACGTTACAGAGATACACTAACACAATATGGAATCGATCTCATTTTAATTATTATGATTAGCACTCTTTGCGTTACCTTAGTTACAGGACTTTTAACAGAATTGCTACTAAAGCGGAAAGGATCAACGCAATGATCGGATTTCTTTGTTTACTATTAACACTATTCACATATTGGATATCAAAAAAAATGTATCAACGCTGGAATTGGAGTCTACTTTCTCCTCTTCTCGTCTGTCCCATTATTTTAATTGCTTTATTGCTCGGATTAGATACACCTTATGAAACATATGAATCTGGTGGTCACTGGTTAACTGAATTATTAAAACCCGCAACAGTTGCTTTTGCATGGCCAATCTATAAATACTTTGATTTATTAAAGAAACATGGAATGGCTATCTTACTTAATGTCATTGTCGGTTCGTTTTTATCAGTCATTACTTCAGCACTACTAGCAAATTATTTTCAAATTGATTCATCACTAGAACATAGTTTAGCGCCACATATCGTAACAACACCAATCGCAATGGCTATTTCAGAAATGATTGGTGGTATGTCACAATTAACTGCTGTATTTGTCGTTTTAACTGCCTTAACAGGAGCATTGCTCGGTCCTTCTCTCATACGTATTTGCCGTATTAAAACAGCAATCGCAAAAGGTATTATGTTAGGAACGAGCGCAAATGGAACCGGTACATCAAAAGCATTCGAAATCGGTCCTGTGGAAGGAACAATTGCAAGTTTATCCATGCTTTTAACAGCAGGCGCTAGTTTGGTTATCGTTCCGCTTTTCTTGTCTTGGATACATTAAAGAAGCAAGTATTTACATACTTGCTTCTTTATTTATATATTGGCACAGCAATTCATAATCCTCTGGAAAAGCTAAACACAATTGTTCAACTTCATGTATCCCTTTCCAAGCAATTTCATGTATTAACTCATCAGGATCTTGGATTTTCATATTACCGCCTATTTGTTTAACAAAATAATAATGGACATACACTGGAATTCCGTATGTAATACCCTCTTTTTCATATATTTTATTTACAACTTCCACATTGTAACCCGTTTCTTCCCAAACTTCCCTGATACAACATTCTTCTAGTGTCTCTCCCTTTTCAAGTCCTCCACTTGGGACAGACCACCTTTTTTCTTCTCCCTCTTTGCCCTGCAATACCATTAAAACTTCATTTTTTTCATTTACACATACCGCTGCACTACCTATCCATCTCTCCATAAACATCCCTCCCCTACTAAAATTCGCCTTCTTTATTATTTTCCCCTTGAAAAAAAGAGGAAAATAATAAAACAACGACGAAAAGTTACATCAACTTCATAGACAATCCCTTCTTAGAAATTAAAACTGGAAGGATGAAAATATGATTTCTAATTATGTTGTGGAATGTGTCTTTTGTGAAGAAAATCGAAAACCTCGCCAAGCTATTGTCACAGTTCCCGCCACTACTCAGCTACTAGCCCTTGAAAAAGTGCGCGCGGAATGCAAACGTCGCTTCGGAAAAACTGTATTATTGCAAACAGAAATTAAAGAAGAAATAATTTTCGAACAAAAAGAAAGCTGACCATAAATTGGTCAGCTTTCATATCCGATCATATTTTCACATGAAGATTAGGGGCATCCTCTTTAAGGATCGGGATTTTCCCATTATGTACGTTCCATAATGGTCATCGAACAATATATTTCTATGCAATTAACTATTGAATAGAATAGGGCAAAACTTGTTCGCATTTTTAGAAAAGGGATAGGGATATAATTCAAGTAGTACTTCGAATACTCGAACTTTACACTCATAATATTAAAACAAATCCTTTTATATGGGAAATATGAATTACCTATATAATTCATTCGTAAAATATATTAATAGTTTGCTATATTAATTTTATCCCGCTATTTGTAGGCAGTAACCCCCTGCTGATTATAATTTCACTTTATTCCATCAATAGCATACATCCAGCTAAAACCGGTGTCATAATCATCGAAAACCTCAAAAGCGTTCGCGGTGCATAATTTGTAAACTTCGCACCAATGTATGCCCCTAACATGGTCCCAATCAATACTTGCAATAACAATATATAATCTAAATATCCTTCCGAACTATATCCTAGCCCGCCTCCAATTGCAATCGGTAATATAACAAGCATTGTTGTCCCTACAGATTGCTGAATCGTAAGTCCCAATAGAACCATTAATCCAAGTTGAATAAACGGTGCAGAACCAATCCCAAATGAACCAGCCATCATTCCAGTAACTAATCCAAGGCATACACATTTCAACAAGTATTTCACGGAAAACTCTTTATGTTTATATAAAGACGACTGTTCTTTTTTTTGGAACATAATTAATTTAATAAACATAAAAATTGCCGATAAAAATAACATCCCAGCTGTAAACCAATGAAGAAGATGTGCTGGTATAAGTGAACCAAATTTAGAACCAATATAAGAGCCAATTGCGCCAAATCCCCCAACAATCCCACCTATAATAAGTGCAACATTGCCTTCACGGTAATGACTTACAACACCTGATAATGTCGTAAATGCCATTGCAGTTAAAGATGTTGCAAGAGCAACATGAATAGGAATTTGGAATACCAAAGTGAGTATCGCGATAATAAATCCAGCTCCTCCAGCTCCAACAAATCCTAATAAAATACCCATTACTAACATTGTTATAATAATTGCCACAGACTTTCCCTCCAGTAACACAATTATCCATCATATTTATCCTTACATACAAATAAAAAGCATCCTAGACGGATGCTTTTTATTTCAATGATATGTACTTAATTTGATTAATCAAAATAACTGCTGGACCAGCGACCACCACTCCAGCTACTTCTATCTTTTCAAATTCCTTTACTGTAATAGAGATAACTCCTTCTCTTTCCATCAATTCTTTACTCAGGACATCAGTCGGGATTGCTTTCACCGTCTTACCTCCTTTTCATTTATACAATATGATAAAATGAAACTTTAATCAGTGGGGGTTTTTTCCGTACTTATTAATTATTACCCCTCACCAATCGGACTAATAATCACCCAATGCATCTATATATATGCATCACCTCCGCTTTCATTCCTTATTCCACTCAAAAACCTTCTCCCCCTTCCGTGACATATTGAAAAATAAAAAAGAAGCTATAACATATAGCTTCCCTCTACATTTCTTTAATCTTTATGCACCGTATATTCCATGACTTTTCCATCTCTATCAAATTGGAAAACAAGCTGTTCGCTATCTATTGGAATAAAGCCACGTTCAGTCCCAAGATAATACAAAGTGATAACTCCTTCTTCCCCACTTCTCGTGTCCGTTGAAGCGCCTAACAATTGTGTAATTTCTTCATTTGATTTCCCTATTAATTTATATTTTTGTAATAGATCATCTACCATATGTATCCGTTTCTCTGCATGATTTAACCATCTATTTTGATTAAACTTTGACGTATATTCATTTACACTTAGTTGTACAGTGCATACTATTAATGGTATGAGTGCTACTATTAAAACCCCAGACATTTGCTTCTTTTCTTCATTACGATTTTTAGAAGCATATAAAATAACCCTTTGAACCATGACTAATAAAACAAATGGTATGAATACTACAAAAATGCTCCTTACACTTAAGGGCATATGGATCATATCGATGACGAATATAAATAGAATGTACATTACTATATACAAACAAAAATAGACATACAAAATGCCACGTAGCATAGCGCTCAGAAAGATCCCCCCTTTTAACTCACTATATAATTCATCCTGCTAATCATTTCTCGAATCTGTTCTAATTCTTGCACTGTATATACTATTTTCCCTGCTAAGATTTCATTTCTGAAGAACGTTACAATTTGCTCCCGATCTTTTAATCTAGGTGTTTCCTCACTAGAAAGATCTATTATTTCTTTTCCATTTTCATTATAAAAATATACAACTGGTTTTACCTTTTCTTTTATACTATTAGTCTGCATTTCTTTCAAACAATTGTATAAAATTTGAGATAGTTTCTTCGCCTTATATACTGGATTCCCTTCATTTTTCACTTGTATAGTTGACGAATCTTTACCTACTATATATTCAAATGTCTCTTCTTTTTCAACTTCTTGTTGATACTTACCCATTTCATCAATCATAAATGAATATATACCAGCATTTTCTTTCGTTAAACCATGAACTAATTTCTCTTCCCATTCTTTCGTCTCAAGTAGATAAATACCAGTTTTGCACAAGATGAGATGATGGATTCGATTATCGTTTATTTCACTATTATTTTTAATAAAAACATTCGGCATGATTTGAATTTCAGCATCTAATATGATGCCTTGCTCTATGAATCCTCGCTTCATATAATGTAATGTTTCGTACGTATTCATTTCAGCGCCGTTTTTAGTATATTCTCGTAAATTTGCAATTAATTTTTGAAACATATGTATTTCATTATTATGTTTATTTTGTATTTCACTACGTTCTTTACTATGCTGCACAGCTAATTGATTTTTCATCATACGCATATTTTCAATTTCTCTATTTGCACTTACTTGTAAATCATTGTATTTTTTCTGCTCCATATTTTTCAAATTATTTTGTTGTTCTGTATGCTCTATCACCGTAGCTGCAATTTCATTTTTATACGTTTCAATCGCTTGTTTCTTTTCAAATTCTACTTGCTGACTCTCTGATTCTAACTGTTTATTTTTATAAAACAGCACAAATACTACAGCTAATAATATTAAAACCGCACCTATTAGCACATAATTCATATTTTTACCCCTTTATTTCATTTTCGATTATTTTTTATAAATATATCTACTATAGTATACTATGGTTTCGATACAGACTTTGTAAAAGTTGTATATTTTTAATAAAAGGCACCTCTGACGGGGCACCTTTTATTTTCACTCTATTGTACACCATACTGAATATAACTTGGATCGTAGTATATCCATTGATTTGTCCCTAAGCAAAGCCATCCATCTTGCTTACTCCATACTCGATACGATTCACCATGATGTAACTGTCTTATAACATTTCCTTTTAATGATGGAGCATCACGCAAATTTACATTATCACCAGTAATAGTCGCCACATAATGTTTATACTGAATATAACTCGGATCATTATATACCCACTGATTTGTCCCTAAACAAAGCCATCCATCTTGTTCTCCCCAAACTTCATATGTTTCGCCACGATTCAATTGGCGAATTACACTAGACTGCAAAGATGGTCCACTTCTCAAATTCACATTATCTCCATTAATTATAGCAACCCCGTACACTGGAGTTGCATTATTAGGCGGAGAAACATTCCCTCCACCACTTGCTCCATTCCCTTGTAAAGCTTCTAGTGAAACTGCAGCTGATACATCACAATTTCCTACACCTGAAATTTGTCCAGAATCTGTGTACTGCCATGCTGTCCACGCTGTCCATCCACCAGCATCAGCAGGCGGTGTACTCGAGTATTTAGCAATCCAAAGTGGAATATCACTTAATCCGCTAATTCCGAACTCATTAATATACCAAACTCCTGTATATAACATTACATCTTTTCCAGTAGCCTGTTTCACATAATTTATGAAGCTTCTTGCCCAATTCGATATAGCGCTACCAGTTAAATTACTATTACTCGGATCTTTTGGTGATTCTAAATCCAGAACTGGCATTAAGTCTGTCTGGTTACTTTGTAATATACTCACAAAATATTTCGCCTCTGAAATTGCATCATTTTGTTCTGGACGTGCAAAATGGTATGCACCAATTAATACATTCGCACTTCGGGCTGCTTGTACATTTTTAGTAAAAGTAGGATCAATGTAATTTACACCTTCTGTCGCTTTTGCATACGCTGCTGGAATTCCAGATGCCTTCACTGCATTCCAATCAATATTCCCTTCCCAATGAGACACATCAATTAACGTAACATTTGAACTCGATCTGTTTTGCATATAAAATCTCCTATTAATTTTTTTACTTCGTATACATACAATATGTACAAATTTCATAAGAGGACACGACATTTATGCTATAGAAACAAAGAGTAAATATATTTTGTATACAAAATAAAAAAGACCTTGTATTTACAAGGCCTTTTGCAAACTCCCTTTATTTTGTAACAAGTACATATTATAATACAAACCTTGCTCACTTAGTAATTCTTGATGTGTTCCTCTTTCTACTATCTCTCCATCATGCATCACAAAAATTTGATCTGCATCTTGAATTGTAGATAACCTATGCGCAATGGCTATCGTAGTTCTACCTTTTCGCATTTGTTGCAACGCTGTTTGAATAGCCTCTTCTGTTTCTGTATCGATATTAGCTGTTGCTTCATCTAATACTAATACTTTCGGATTCGTTGCTATCGTTCTAGCAAAAGCAATTAATTGTCGTTGACCGCTTGAAAATGCTGCACCTCTTTCTACTACTTCTGTTTCATACTGCTCTGGTAACTTTTCAATAAACGTATTCGCTTGCACAAATCGAGCAGCTTCTTTTACTTCTTCATCCGTAATTTCTTCATTATACATACGAATATTTTGCTTTACATTTCCAGCAAATAAAAATGCATCTTGCAATACGAGTCCTATTTTCTTTCTAATTTCTCGTTCTTCAAATTTTTCTAAATCTACACAGTCTATTACAATATTTCCCGACTTAATATTATAAAATCGCATTAACAAATTCATAATCGTACTTTTTCCGCTACCAGTATGCCCAACAAAAGCAACCGTTTGCCCTTGTTTCACGTGAAATGATACATTTTTTAAAACGTCACGCTTTCCATCATATGAAAAAGTAACATTTTTAAATTCAATATCTCCATCGACAACTTGAGGATTCTCATTGCCTTTTTGAACCGGTGCTAAATCTTTCTCGTCCATTAAATGAAATACACGTGATGACGAAACAAGTGCCTGTTGGAAAAAGGACAATTTCATCATCATCTCATTTACAGGTTGGAAGAAACGATGTATATAGTTAACAAAAGCATATAAAACTCCTACTTCAACAGGGCTCTTTAAAGCATCAATCCCAAATAAACCTAGTACTAACGCAATAGCTACAATATGTACTAAATCCGTAGCTGGTCGTAAAAGTAATGCGTCTAACTTCAAAGTACGTCGCCCTGCACTATAATGTTTATTATTCACTTCTTCAAACTCTTTTCTCATACGTTTTTCTTGTCTGAACACTTGAACAATATTCATTCCTTGTATGGACTCGTTCAATTTTGCATTTAACACGCTTAGTTGATTACGTACTTCTAAATAAAAAGCTGCACTTTTCCGGCGATATAATACCATAATCGCGAACATTATCGGAATTAATATGAGAGAAAATAACGCTAATTTTACATCTAATAAAAACATCGCTATTAAAATACCTACTAAAAAGACTACATTTTTCACAAATGTTGATAATACACTGACATAAAAATCTTTAATCGCTTCCGTATCATTCGTTATACGAGATACGAGCGTACCAATTGGCGTACGATCAAAGAAACTTAATGACAGCTTTTGAACATGTTCATATACTTCAACTCGCATATCTTGAACAATCTTAAAAGCAATGTTCTGAAAGTACAATAGATTTAAATACGTAAATAATACTTTTAATAAATGAGCAACTATGTAAATTACAAATAAAGTAACGAGTGCTGATCGTTCAAAATCACGCGGTACTAGGTGTTCATCAAGGAATTGTTTAATTAAAAAAGGCCCCATCATTTCCGTTACTGTCGCACCAACTAAAAAGATAAATGCTAAAGATAGCAACCCTTTATATGGCTTCATATAAGAAAGCAATCTACTTAAATCACTTCGCTTCTTCTCTACCATCATACGCCTCCTTTCTCGACTAAAGCTTCTAATTGCTGGCTTTCATACATTTCCTTATACCAGCCGTTTTCCTTCATTAATTCCTCATGTGTACCTCTTTGTACAATTCTACCTTCATCAACAACAAGAATAAGATTAGCATGCTGAATTGCACTTAATCGGTGTGCAGTAATAATCGTCGTTTTCCCTGCTCTTTCCCTCTTTAAGGCACTTAAAATTGTCTCTTCTGTTTTTGCATCTACCGCTGATAAACAATCATCCAAAATTAAAATTTCAGCATTTGTTAATAAAGCACGAGCAATAGAGATTCGCTGTTTTTGACCACCAGATAACGAAACGCCTCTTTCCCCTACTACTGTTTCATATCCTTCTGAAAATTGGAGGATATCATTATGAATACAAGCAATCTCTGCAGCTTGGGTAATTTCATTATATGTAGCATCCGCCTTTCCAAAGGCAATATTCTCACCAATACTTGCTGAAAATAAAAAATGATCTTGCGGCACATATGAAATGGCAGAACGGACACCATGAAGTGTTAAATCTCGAATATCTCGCTCCCCAACTTTTAATTCACCATTAAAATGATCATACTCACGGATTAAACATTTTAATAAAGTCGTTTTCCCTGCACCTGTACGTCCTACAACTCCTAGCGTTTCGCCCTTCTTCAAATCAAAGTGAATATCGTTTAAATGTAACAGTTCATTTTTCTTATACGAAAATGAATCAATGGCAAATGAAACATTACCGCTCGCTATCGTATGTACAGCATTTTCTCTATTTACTACATCTGATTTTTGTGAAAGAATTTTTTCTACACGGTCATATGAAGCACGCCCACGCTCCATAATATTGAACAACCATCCAAACGCTAACATTGGCCAAACGAGGGTACCTAAATATGTCGTAAATGTAACGAGATCACCTACTGTTAATTCACCTCTTACAACTAATACCGATCCGTAACATACTGCAATTAAAAAAGAAAATCCAACGATAAGAGCGATTGTCGGATCAAATAACGAATCAATACGTGCAACTAACACATTTTTATGCACAACATCTTCTGATTTTTTTCGAAACGCCTGCAAATCTTCTTTCTCTTGTCCAAGCGATCGAATCACTTTCATTCCACTCATACTCTCTTGCACTTTATCATTAATTTCCGAAAACGATTGCTGTGCTTTATGAAACCTTTTATGTAATAACGTTCCATAATAATTTGTCGAAATGGCTACAATCGGCATCGGAATTAAACTTAACAATGTTAACTTCCAACTAATTGTAAAACCCATCGCTACGAGTACACATCCCCCAACAGCTAATGAATCAACAAGCGTTAAAACACCCGCTCCAGCAGTTTGCTGGATTGCTTGAATATCATTAGTCGCATGTGCCATTAAATCACCTGTTCGATTTGACTGATAGAAAGATGGACTCATCTTTGTAAAATATTCATATAAATTTTTTCGTAATTGGCGAGCTAATTTTAACGAAGACCCGAAAATCATAATACGCCATATGTAACGCAATATGTACATCGTAATACCTACAATTACTAATAGTACAACCCATTTTAGTAACTTATCGGTCGTCAATGTTTCATCATTAATTTCATCTACAACGATTCCAATTACTTTTGGTGCTACGAGCTCTAAAAGTGCAACGCCAAATAATAAAATAATTCCGGTTATGTACGCTCGTTTTTCTTGTTTAAAAAACCACGCTAAATTCATAAACACTTTCATTTTTTTCCTCCTCCCTTAAAATGAGCGATGTTTTCAGTTTACCAAAAATACAGAATTTTTAAAAGTTTTAAAAACTGTAACTAACAAAAAGAAAGACACTCTTAGTGAGTGTCTTTTAGCGCTTATTTCATTTGTTGCTTGTTCATCGCGCTCATCATTTGATTGATTTTCTTTTGGGAAGGTTTTTGTCCCATTTGCATCATCATCATTTTTAACATTTGTTCGTTAATTGGTGGATTTTTTTGTAAGTAATTCATCATGTATTTGCGGGCAATGAAAAATCCTAACGCCACGCCTGCTACTAGTGCTACTACGCCCACTAGAATACCTAACCAAATTGGCATATATTTTCCTCCTTCATGTTGTCTACCTTACAGTGTACTAAAACCTTTTCAATAAGACAAGATACAATTCGACATTTTTTACACATATGTTCGTACTTGTTTTAGAGGATTCAGCCATCCGTACTTTGTATTTTCATAATCCATAGCTAAAAATGTTAATTCACACTTTCTTAACACCTCAAAGAAAGTCGTTTCCATAGAGACATTTCCAGAGGTATTCATACGAATATAGTGCGGTTTCACCATTATTTCACCGTACTCCGCTCCCGTATAAAGTGTATGTGTATGATGTGTTCTATCATATTTACCAAGAACGCGCAAAGCTTGTTCTAATTTATGATGAATTTTCATTACTTGCAATGGTTTCGTTATATACATCATTTGTTTATATAACACTTTTTTCTCCGAAAGGGACCCAGATTCTGAAAATCGAGCAAATAAATCAAAAAACAAATATTCACGACCAAAATAAGATTTCGCAATATCCTCTTGAATTAAATACAATTCATACGTTTTCATTTTTCCCCTCCCAATCTGGACAACCTTTTCCCTTCATTATATATAAGAAAATTTGCAATGATTGTCTGACTGCGGAGAGATAAAAAACTTTTTCTGTCGAAAAAACTCATTTACATAGAAAAATCTCTCCATGCCGGAGAGATTTTTCTGAAATCATTAAAGCATTTCTTTTACTTTACGAACAACGTTCTCTACAGTAAATCCATACTCTTCCATAATCTTCTCACCAGGAGCAGAAGCACCGAATGTATCGATACCTAACACATCTCCTTCAAGACCTACGTAACGGTGCCATCCGAATGTAGCACCCATTTCGATTGCGAAACGTTTTGTTACTGCTTTTGGTAATACAGATTCTTTGTACTCTGCAGGTTGAGCTTCAAAACGATCCATAGATGGCATGCTGACAACAGCTGCGTCAACGCCGTCCGCTGCTAATGCTTTTTGAGCTTCAACAGCTAGGCTTACTTCAGACCCAGTTGCAAGTAAGATAACATCAGCCGTTTCTTTCTTGCTTGCAGAAACTACATATGCACCTTTTGCTACTTTTTCATACGTATCATCTTTTGCACCTTCTAATGTTGGAAGGTCTTGACGAGTTAATACTAAAGCAGTTGGTTTGTTTGTAGATTCTAAAGCCAGTCTCCAAGCTGCAACAGATTCGTTACCATCAGCTGGACGGATAACAGAAACGTTCGGCATTGCACGAAGCGCTGCTAATTGTTCGACTGGTTCATGTGTTGGACCATCTTCACCAACAGCGATACTGTCATGTGTGAATACATACGTTACTGGCAATTGCATTAATGCTGCAAGGCGAATTGCTGGACGTAAGTAATCAGAGAATACGAAGAACGTACCACCGTAAGTTTTTAAACCGCCATGTAATGCAATACCGTTCATTGCTGCACCCATTGCGAACTCACGTACACCGTACCAAATGTTTTTACCGCTGTAATCGTCTCTTGTAAAGTCTTTTTCGTTATTCATGTATGTTTTGTTAGAACCAGCAAGGTCAGCAGATCCACCGAAGAATGATGGTACAGACTCTGCAATTGCATTAATTACAGCACCAGAAGAATTACGAGTTGCTGCTTTTGATCCTAATTCATAAGTTGGTAAGTTTTGCTCCCAACCTTCTGGAAGTTGACCGTTCATTGCTGCTTGGAATTCGTTTGCTAATTCTGGGTATGCTTGCGCATATTCACCTAGCATAGTGTTCCACTCTGCTTGCGTAGTTTCACCAACATCTTGTACTGTTTTACGGAAGTTGTCGTATACCTCTTCTGCTACGTGGAAGTCTTGTTCAGCAGTCCAAGCATATGCTTCTTTCGTTAATTTTGTTTCTTCTACACCAAGTGGAGAACCATGTGAAGCTGATTTTCCTGATTTGTTTGGAGAACCGAAACCAATTGTCGTTCTTACTTCAATTAGCGTTGGGCGTTTTTCGTCAGCTTTCGCTTCTTCAATTGCTTTCGCGATTGCTTCAATATCGTTTCCATCCTCAACACGGATCACTTGCCATCCGTATGCTTTGTAACGATCTTCTACACTTTCAGAGAATGAACGATTTAAATCGCCATCTAATGAAATATCGTTTGAATCATAAAGCACAACAAGACGACCTAATTGTAAATGAGCAGCTAATGAAGATGCTTCAGCAGAAACGCCCTCCATTAAATCTCCATCACCACAAATAGCGTATGTATAATGATCTACTACATTATACGCATCACGGTTATATTTAGCAGCTAAATGTCTTTCAGCCATTGCCATACCTACAGCAGTTGCAATACCTTGTCCAAGTGGACCAGTCGTTGCATCTACACCAGCTGTATGACCGTACTCAGGATGTCCTGGAGTTTTGCTTCCCCATTGACGGAAGTTCTTTAAGTCATCCATTGTTACATCATAACCAGATAGATGAAGTAGGCTGTATAATAACATTGAACCATGACCTGCAGATAATACGAAACGATCACGGTTAAACCACGTTGGGTTATTTGGATTGTGTTTCATAAATTGAGTCCATAATGTATAAGCCATTGGTGCTGCACCCATTGGCATTCCTGGGTGACCAGAGTTTGCTTTTTCAATCGCATCGATGGATAATGTGCGAATCGTGTTGATAGAAAGTTGTTCGATTGAATGTGACATGCTATTCTTCCCTTCGCTTATATTAGTAAACGTTTTATACATTTATATGATAGCTTCCCACGCAAGATTATACAACATGTATCGACAAATATGTTGATATTTTTTTGATTTTTTATAAAAAAATCAATGTTTCCGGGAATGTATGGGCATTCAATATGACATACTTTTTCATTATTTTTATTTTAAAAAGAAAGAGAATTATCTGTATATTTATACAAATTTCTTCTATACTTACGTTTTTAAATACGTTTTTAAAAATATAAAAAGCATCTAACTTCGATGCTTTTCAAATAAGTTAAACAATCCGTTTGCGAATCGAACTTGAAATCAAATCAATTATAATTACCATTAAAATAATACCTAATAAAATAATCCCAACACGAGACCAATTCCGTGAACTCAGCGCAAAAATTAAAGGTGTACCAATCCCTCCTGCTCCGATAACCCCTAAAATCGCAGCGGATCGTACATTAATTTCAAATCTGTATAACGTATACGATAGAAAGTCTGGTAACACTTGTGGTAACACTGCATACCAAAGTATTTGAAAACGGTTTGCTCCTGTTGCTAGTAACGCTTCCGTCGGTCCTTTATCTATGTTTTCAATTCCTTCTGAATATAGTTTTCCTAACATTCCAATAGAATGTAATCCTAAGGCTAATACTCCTGCAAAAGAGCCTGGACCAACAGCTTTTATAAATAAAAGAGCCATAACTAATTCAGGAAACGTACGAACAAAACTAAGTACAAATTTTCCAGATCCTGAAGTTAATTTTCCACTACTCATATTCGTTGCCGCCCAAAAGGCAAACGGAACAGATAAAAATGCAGAAATAAATGTACCTAATATCGCAATTGCCAACGTATCAATTAATCCATGCAATAAATCTTCACCATCTGGCAAAGATACATACGACCAGTCTGGATTCAATACCCCTGTCATAATTGCTTTCGTGATTTCACCTGCTGTGTCCTTTATCCCTTCTAATGGTACTCCTGAAAAGGCCCAAACATAAACAAATGTAATTGCTATAAAAATAACCCAGCGATATACACTCAGTTTCTTCGGTTTTGGCACAATCATCGTCGTTCTATTCATTATAGTTTCTCCCGCAACAATGTACTAATGTAGTCAATTAACAAAACAACAATAAGGGTATAAATAATTATAGAAGCAGTTTGTTGATATTGTAAAAATCCAAGTGTACGATCATAATATAGTCCAATACCACCTGCTCCTACTAAACCTAGGACAGCCGCTGCACGTACATTCACCTCAAATGTATATAGTACATAGGAAACAAAGTGTGCTTTTACTTGTGGAATGACTCCATAAACAATCCATTGCACCTTAGTAGCCCCTACAGCTGTCATCGCTTCTAGTGGGCTAGGGTCAATTGATTCAATTGATTCATACAACAATTTCGCTACAAGTCCAATTGAAAAAAAAGTAAGAGCCAAAATACCTGGAAGTGGCCCAATTCCAAAAATCGCTACGAAAATAGCCGCCAATAATAAATCTGGTATCGTTCGTATAAAATTTAAAATCATTCGAGCTGGACTATATAAAAATGTGTTAGTAAACACATTACTTGCTGCAAACAATGCAAGTGGAATAGCTAAAATCGCTCCTAAGGTCGTCCCAATAATCGCCATACGTATTGTATCTAACATCGCTGTTGTAATAACTTGAAAATAACTCCAATCAGGTGGCACCATTTCTTTCAATAGATCTACCATATTTGGAAAACCGTCTACCAGTTTTGAAAATGATGCATCTACTTGTACACTACTACTCCACAGCATTAAAATAACTAAAATAAACGTTAACATATGTTTCAATTTACTCGGCGGCTTCGGTATTTCATTTGAATATATCGTCATGTCATTCATTTTACTGCCACCTCTAATAATTCGCTTTTCTGAGCAACGTCCCCATAAATTTCAGCAAATTTTTCATCCGTTGCTTCTTCTACTAAACCGTCAAAAACAATTTCTCCTGCATGTAATCCGATAATGCGTGTCGCATATTGTCTAGCCAAATCAATAGAATGTAAATTTACAATTGTCGTGATTCCAAAATCTTCATTAATTTTTTTCAAATCATCTAGCACTTGCTTTGTCGTAAGTGGATCTAACGATGCAACAGGCTCATCTGCCAATATGATTTTTGCTTCTTGCGCCAATGCTCTAGCTATCGATACACGTTGCTGTTGTCCTCCTGATAATTCATCAGCACGTGCATATGCTTTTTCTAAAATATTCACTCTTTTTAATGCTTGAAATGCGAGCTCCACATCTTCTTTCGGAAACAAACCTAACGTTGTACGTAGTGTGGAATGATATCCAACACGACCAGCTAATACATTTTTTAATACTGTTGATCGCTTTACAAGGTTAAAACTTTGGAAGATCATACCGATATCCCGGCGCATACGCCTTAATCCTTTTCCTTTCGCAGAAGTAATAGACTCACCTTCAATAATGATTTCTCCTTCGGTAATCTCATGAAGACGATTTACGGATCTGAGAAGTGTAGATTTTCCGGCTCCGGATAATCCGACCATTACAATAAACTCACCTTTTTGAATCTTTAAATTTATATTATTCAATCCCTTTGTGCCATTCGGATACATTTTGGAAACATTTCGAAACTCTATCACACATCTTACCTACTTTCAATGTATTATCAATAACTAAAAAACGGCAAACTAACTGAAATCTCACACCTTCCAGCTAGCCGCCATTTCACTATGTATTATTGCGTCTTCACTGTCTTTCCATATTCACGAACAATATCAAATTTACTATCATCAGATTTAATATATCCTTCATGGGAATATACTTCTTTAATGATTTTACGGCCTTCCTCATTTTTTCCAATTTCAATGAAAGCATCTTGTAATTTCTTACTCCACTCTGCATCTAAATCCGAGCGTACAGAAATTGTATCGTTCGGAATTTTCTCAGTAAATTTCACTATTTTCGTTTGATCAAATATATTCGGATAATCTTTTTTTACAATATTACGAGCATCTTGGAATACAACAGCTGCATCTACATCACCATTTAAAAGTGCAATAAGTGACTGATCATGGCCTTTTAATGTAACAGGTTTCACATCCTTTAGCGGATCAATTCCCTCTTTTAATAGAACAGCTGCAGGCCATACATATCCTGCTGATGATGTTACATCTTGATAACCAATTTTTTTACCTTTTAAATCTTTTACACTATTTATATTAGAGTCTTTTTTAACAACAAACTCAGATTTATAATAGTCTACTAAATCTTTTGTAGGAGCTCCTGTTTCATCCTCTACTCCAAAACGTTGTGCTTGCAAAATTACATTAGCAGCCTTCTTTTCATGTGCTAACACGTACGCTGTTGGCGGTAAAAACCCTACATCTACTTGTTTAGATGCCATCGCTTCTACAATTGTATTGTAGTTAGTTGAAATACTAACTTTTACCGGAATATTTAATTTATCGCTTAATAGCTTTTCCAATGGTTTTGCCTTCGCCTCTAGCGTATCCGCATTTTGAGAAGGAACAAATTGAACATTTAAGGTCTTTGGTACATAACCTTTTTTCGTATCTTCATTTTTACTTGCACTTGATTCTTTCGCTCCGCAGCCACTTAATAATCCCGCCGCTAGTACAACTGTTGTACTCATTGCAAAAACTTTTTTCAACATATTAATGCCTCCATTTTTCTTGTTATGAAATAAGCTTCCGTAAACATGAAGAAATATATCACATATTTTGATGCACAATTTGTTATTTACAGAATCTTTACACATTCTATACATTCACATCAAAATTCACTTCACATATTTGATATGATGAATTGGAAGATAACAATAGAAAAGGTGAGTCATATTGGAACAAAATCAAACTGTAACTTTAAACATCTTATTAACAAGCGATATACATAGCACTGTTTATCCCATTTACTACCAAGATAACTCCCCGGCAGAACTTGGTTTAGCTAAAATTTCTACTCTTATAAAAAAAGAACGTTCCCAAAATACAAACGTTCTTTTAATTGATAATGGTGACTTCATTCAAGGAACACCATTTACTTATCATTATGTTACATACGAAAAAAACAAAAAAAACCCAATGTCCTTATTAGCGAATTACCTACAGTATGATGCTGCAGTTATCGGCAATCATGAATTTAATTACGGGATGGACATATTAAATAATGCTGTGACTACTGCGAACTTCCCGTACCTATCAGCAAACATTTTAGATAAAAACATAAAGAAACCCTATTTCGGAAAACCTTATATAATCAAACAGATTGAATCAAATATAAAAATTGCTATTTTAGGGGTAACAACACATTACATCCCAAATTGGGAACAGGCCCATCATATTAAAGATTTACTATTTGAAGATGCATTAGAGACTACAAAAAAATGGGTTTCTTATATTCACGAACACGAGAAACCAGATTTATTAGTCGTAGCCTATCACGGTGGATTTGAAAGTGATTTACAAACCGGGGAACCGACTGAAGTGTTAACAGGTGAAAACCAAGGATATGCAATGTGCCAGGAAATTGAAGGCATAGATCTTTTACTAACAGGTCATCAACACCGAGACATTTCTCACACAATGGCTAACGGTGTAACAATTTTACAGACCGGATGCAATGGACACTCAGTTGGAAAAGTAAAAGTAACATTCGAAAAAATGAAACATAAATGGGTGAAAAAAGAGAGTTCTTCTGAATTATTATCTGTACAAGGGGTTGCAGCGGACCAAGATGTACTTTCATTGGTAGCCGATTACGAAGAGAAAACACAAAAGTGGCTTGATCAACCTATTGGAATTATTGAGGGGGACATGCAAATTTCAGATGCTATGCAAACTCGTTTGCATGATCATCCTTTTATCGAGTTCATAAATAAAATACAGATGGATATAGCTAATGTATCAATTTCTTGTACAAGTTTGTTCCATAATACATCTCCAGGCTTCCCAGAACATGTAACAATGCGTGACATCGTTTCTAATTATATTTATCCAAACACATTAAAAGTAATTAGAATAACTGGAGCAGATATAAAAGATGCTCTTGAACTCTCTGCTTCTTATTTCACATTAAAAACAGATGGATCCATCATCGTAAGCCCTACCTACATAGAACCAAAGCCACAACATTATAATTATGATATGTGGGAAGGGATTTCATATGTATTAAACATTTCAAAACCAATTGGTGAAAGAGTAGAATCTTTACAGCATAAAAGTGCTCCTCTTAATATGAATGACGAATATGACGTTGTAATGAATAATTATCGTGCAAGTGGCGGGGGAAATTTCTTTATGTTTCAAAACAAACCGATAGTAAAAGATATACCCACTGATATGTCTGAACTTATCGCTAATTATATATTGGAACATAGAACGATAGAAGCAACCGTTAATAACAACTGGAAAGTTATTAAATAAGGATTTTTACAAATAAAAAAGATGGGCTTCGCCCATCTTTTAATTTAATTTTGCATTATCTTGCTTTTTTAAAGCTTTTAATTTCGTCGGTGTAACATCTGTACCTTCTTCGTTAACAACTTTAATACCTTTAAGTTCGTTTAACATATTTTGACGAAATCCTTTTAAATATTGTTCACGTAGCGATTGACGCTCACGTTGCTCTTCTTCAGTTAAACCTTCAGCTTTTGCTTTTTTCGCTAAGAAGTTAATGCGTTCAACGAGTTCGTGATTAATCATCTCGAATCCCCCTTCTAATCAAAACTGATTATTATCATACAATAGTTACTCTTCTTTATCAAGCAATTGCTTCGTATACTCTACATATCTACGATGTACAGTCGCCTTTGAAACATTATGACCAAATCCACGTAGTGTTGCTGCAATTTCTTCAAACGTGAGTTCACTTTTTCGCAAACGTACAATTTCCTCAATTGGCACTTCTTTTTTCTCTCTTCCTACACTTAAATGACGATTTTTTAAATTTTTTTCTGGACGATAACCTTTTTCTACTGCACGTTGCATACCTCGTTTAATTTTCAAGTTATGAATCTTCCTTTGATATTCTTCAACAATACCAATAATATCTAATACCATCGAATCAGAATCCGACAATTGTAATTCACCATTATGTGTATGTGTATATACTTTTATGCCTTCTTTATGTAAACAATGCATTAATGCAATCTTCGCATTCCCTCTACCAAGGCGCGTTTCATCTTGTATAAGTAACACATCAATTTGTTCGTCCCGAATTGTATCTAACACCTCTAATATACCGTCACGTTCAATTGTATACCCACTAGCCTGCTCTTCAATCACCTTAGTAACATTCATTTGATAGCGCTCAGCTAAATGCAATAATTCATCTTTTTGACGTAATAATGATGTTTCTTGCGCTTCTTTCGTTGTACTCACACGTGCATAAATAATTGCATTCATTTTGAACCCCTCTTTCTCCCTATCATTTCCCTATAGTGTAACATAAATCTGCCATTTGTTCGAACTTATGTTTGTAGAATGTTTTTTCACATGTTATACTTATTAATAAGAAAAATGAAAGAAAACGAGGTGTTAGAAAACATGGAAAAGTTAACGAAACGCCAGCAAGACATTCTCGACTTTATTAAGCTAAAAGTACAAGAAAAAGGATATCCACCTTCCGTACGTGAAATTGGTCAAGCAGTCGGCCTCGCTTCTAGTTCTACAGTGCACGGACATTTATCACGATTAGAAGAAAAAGGATACATTCGACGCGATCCAACAAAACCACGTGCCATTGAAATTTTAGGCGAAGACCGAATGGATACGGAAACACAATCTGTTATTCAAGTTCCAATTGTCGGAAAAGTTACTGCTGGTTTACCAATTACAGCGGTCGAAAGCGTAGAGGAACATTTCCCACTTCCAGCTAGCATTGTTTCCGGAGCAGACCAAGTGTTCATGTTACGTATTTCTGGAGATAGTATGATTGAAGCTGGTATTTTCGATGGAGATTTAGTTGTTGTTCGCCAACAACAGTCTGCATATAATGGTGAAATTGTAGTCGCTTTAACAGAAGATAACGAAGCAACTGTTAAACGTTTCTATAAAGAAAAAGACCATTTCCGTCTACAACCAGAAAACTCTTCATTAGAACCTATCATTTTAAAACAAGTGTCAGTTATCGGGAAAGTAATTGGCGTATATCGTGATTTACATTAAAAATAACAAAAAGAAGATAATTACCTTATTTATATACGGTAATTATCTTCTTTTTGTATTTTGATAGATTTCCATGCACTCTATTTCTTATTAACGAGTTTCAATCGTGACATCTCCAGCAGCCGTTTTACCGCTAATCTTTTTACTACCATTTCCAATTGTTACGTTATTATTTTCTTCATTAAAAATTGTTACATCTCCGGCAGCACTTTGCCCAGTAATTACCGCATCTTGTGGTTTTTCCGATAAAGTAATATCTATATCTCCCGCAGTTGAACTTGCTTCTAGATTATACTTAGAATCATGATCTTGAATATTTATTTCCCCACTTGTTGTTTTTGCGGTCACTTTCCCTATTACTTTTTTAAAGTTCACCTCACCAGCTTTTGTAGATCCCTCCACATTCTTAGACGTTACTTGTTTCAGCTCTACTTCTCCAGCAAGTGTTCTAACACTTACACTATCACTTTTCACATCACTCATTTCGATTTGTCCAGCAGATGAATTTACTTTTACATCTTGATAAGAGCGTTCGGGCACAAGGAGAGTCAATTTAGACGTTTGGAACCTAAAATCGTAAAAAGAAAAATCAAATGAAGCACCTTTTTCTCTTTCCCCAATAATTTTTAATGTGTCACCATCTTCTGCAATACGAATCACTTGTTTACGTACATCTCCTGATTGCTTTACATAAAAAGAAGAGTCAGGAGATTTTTGGATAACAATATCTCCGGCATCTAACTTAACTTCTATATTTTTTAATGTTTCGTTTTTAATTACATCTTCTTTATCGCCTTTTTCAGCAGTTTGTACTGCTTTTTCATATGTTTGGGAAATTCCTATTACTCCAATAATGATACAAGCGATAGCGATTAAAAATAGTTTTTTCATCATTTACTCTCCTTTTATCATTTTGAAGTTCCATATTACGTATCGTACACACAATCTCTTAAACCACTTTGTACTATAAAAAGCGATAATACATAACAACAAACCTACTCCAACAAACGTTATACTAACGAAAAGATCCAACCATATAAAAGTACCCATAAATACTTTTCCAATAACGAAAAATGGTGTTACTACACTAGCAATACCACCAATCCAAAAAGAAAATATAAAAGCAATAATTGCGACTAACGGGCCTAACACAATAATAAAATTAAACAAACTAAGTCCAATCGCTGCCATAACAGCTCTTGTCACATTTGAAGTCGATGGATTTTTTTTCATTTCATCGAAGCGATACATCGCAAGTAATTCTTTTGCGATTACTTTCGGAGAACCAAGGCCCTGTATTATTTCTGATTCAGTTTTCCCCTCTTCTAGTCCAAACTGAAAGTGCTCTTCATAATCCAATAAAATATCTTGCCTCTCTTCCTCTGGTAACTTTCTAAGATAACTTGATAATTCTTTAAGAAACCCTTCTTTACTCATCCCATTCCACCCCTTCAATAATTTCTTGTACCCCTTTCGCAAAATCACGCCATTCTGTTACTAACAAATGAAATTGCGTCTCCCCTTGTTCTGTTAATTGATAATATTTACGAGGTGGCCCTTCCGTAGATTCCTTTAAATACGTTTGAAAATACCCTTCTTTCGTCAAACGACGTAACAAAGGGTATACTGACCCTTCCGATATTAAAAATTTATTAGAGATTTGCTGAACAAGTTCATAACCGTAACTATCTTTACGTTTTACAAGTGCTAATACACAAAGTTCAAGCACACCTTTTTTAAACTGAACGTTCAAGTGCCATCCTCCTTCCCTATCTCAGTACTGTTCAATACACGGTACCTGATTTATCCATAATATACCACTTAGTATTATTTATTGCAAGGTACTAAGCTATATTTATTCCCTAAATTTAGAAAGCGAACTAACGAATCCCTGAATAAGACTGTGTTATAACTAAGCATCCTTCAAGGTTTCATTTCATTTACATTAAATATTAGACTTCATTCACTCTTTCCTCTTGAAGAATCCACCACAACCTTATTCACTATAGCTAATGAGAAAAAGCCCCAATACTTATCGGTATTAGGGCTTTTTCTCATTATTATATATTAATTGAATTTCTATTTGAGAACCTACATACGCGACAAATAATTTAATATCATATTTTATTTCTCATCCCCGTTTCCCAATATTTTTTGCTTAACATCTGATAAATCCTTTGACAACGAACTAAATGCTTTTGCTTGTTCTTCAATGACCTGTTGATTTTTTTCAATAACTTTTTGATATTGTTCTTCGCGCTGTTCATTCTTTTTTTGCGTAGTAAACAGCATCCACACAAATAAAGCTGCGAATGCTCCTTGTTGAATCATTGAATTGAAGATTTGTTCTTCCATCGTTCTCATCTCCTTTTCAAAAATTAAAAAGAATCACACGAGTGACCCTACTCTAATATCCTTATCTCACATTAAAATGTTCTTCTTTTACCCATGTATTTTGTCCAATATCGATATAACCATCTTTTCTTGCAAAAATCCCATATGGATAAGATCCATCTACATTTCCTTTATAATTTCCATTTGGACCATCATATGTGTTAATACCATAACCTGCTGGATATTTTGAATAAGCATGGAACCACTCTACTTCAAAGTGTTCTTCTTTTGCCCATGCTTCCCAACCTAGGCACAACATATTTTCATTCCCACCATACCAAGCAGCATCTATAATTAAATATGGCATTTTTGTATTAATGACATGACCTGTGAACCAGGCATCTTTTCCAGGGCCACTATATAAATTGATACCCGATCCTTCTGGGTATTTAGACGTTGCGATACCTAGCCCTTTTGGTTGTAGTGGTTTATTAGAAGGATCTGTTGTACCACCACCGTCTCCTTTTCCTAAGTAATCTAATGGATTCACAGCATTACTCTTATTAACGTTCCAAGACCCTTTATGCAATTCAAAATGTAGATGTTGACCAGTAACTTCTCCCGTGCTACCCATAACTCCAATAGTTTGTCCTTGCGTAACATAATCACCTTCTTTCACCGTTCGAGAACCGCTACGCATATGAGCATATACTGTTTCCCATGTAACCCCATCAATAGTGTGCACAATCATAATACATTCACCATAACTAGATGAAACATAAGAACGACTAACTCGTCCGCTAGCCGCTGCATAAATCGGATGATAACCCGATTCAGCCAGATCTATCCCATGATGATCTGGTCTACTCCCCCTAAAACCACTTGTTACTCTCGTTGTATCGGTTGGATAAATAAATTTCGCCATAATAATCTTCCTTCCTATTTATAAGTGATATAAAAAGGCACTTAAAAAAGCACCCTTTCATAACATTTTTTCTTTATATTTAAATTTAATATTTATAATCGCAGAATAAGAAACCCTTTGTTATTACCTTACATTAAAATGTTCTTCTTTTACCCATGTATTTTGTCCAATATCGATATAGCCATCTTTTCTCGCAAAAACGCCATATGGATAAGATCCATCTACATTTCCTTTATAATTTCCATTTGGACCATCATATGTGTTAATACCATAACCTGCTGGATATTTTGAATAAGCATGGAACCACTCTACTTCAAAGTGTTCTTCTTTCGCCCATGCTTCCCAACCTAGGCACAACATATTTTCATTCCCACCATACCAAGCAGCATCTATAATTAAATATGGCATTTTTGTATTAATGACATGACCTGTGAACCAAGCATCTTTTCCAGGGCCACTATATAAATTGATACCCGATCCTTCTGGGTATTTAGACGTTGCGATTCCTAGTCCTTTTGGTTGTAACGGTTTATTGTCACCACCATCAGTTCCTCCGTTAAAATCAACATATTGCTTAACAATTTCAGAGTAGAAGAAATTCCCCCCATTTTTATATCGATAACCACCATTGTAGGCAACAGCGATAGGGTGACTATATTTCACCATAGCACCAGTTGTATTTCCGAGTGATGGAGCAACAACTGTTTTAGAATACAAATCTGCTACCGGTAATGAATGCTGTTTATTGTTAGAAGCTAACCAGCGAAGGTAAGCTCGTCCAAAATTATACGATTGAACAATGGCACTTAAATCTGTAATACCATTTTTCTTTGCATCATCAAAAGCTCCCTTTAAATGCTTTACTCCGTAATAAATTGAATCCTTAGGATTTTTAATTGTATTCATTGGCCAACCTTGTGATTCACTGGACTGCATAATATCGGGGGGTGTTTCAGAGTTCCCTCCACTTTCCACCATAATAATTCCAAGTACGTAAGGAACTAACTCAGGTACTCCTTGTGCGGAACATTCACTTTCTACCATTGATTGCCAACGTAACACTTGTTGTGGCAAATTCTTTGTTTTGACTGAAGCAGCTAATAAATTCATCATTAAACATCTCCTTATTTGCTATTATTTTCGCCTGTAAACCTACTACTTTACTAAATATAACCGGAAGCCAAATGCCCATTTATCTATAAAATCACTTCATGTTACTCACCTTCTTTCACAACAAAAAGAGCAACCATAAAAATAGTTGCCCTTTCGTCGAAATCTTATATTACTACTATAAATCACTTTTTCAATACTTTCTGTACACTGCATGTATCCTACAAAAAGGTAACATTAAAACCCATCTAAAAACTTGACAATCTTTCTTATTTCAGCATGTTTTCGGCGGATATAGCCTGTACTATAATGTAATTCAAACGCTATTTGTTCTAAAGTCATTCCATCAACATATTTCATTTTAAGTATTTGATGATCCAGTCCTGTAAACTTATTAATTAAAAGCTTTAAATCATACTCTTCATTCATCTTATAAGCTAATTCATATTCAATTACTTCAATTCGTCCTTCTACCTTAGCCCCTTCCGATTCAGCGTTTAATCGTACATTTTGCAAATCACCACTAATCCAACGCTTCAATTCGGCTTTTGATTTATCTAAGTTGTATTCTAAATAAGTAATTTCTTCTTCTAACTTCTTATAATCTTTGAGCCATTCGAACACTTACCGATTCACCCACTTCCGTTCTTTTTACAAAGTCTCTTAATACTAATTTAATAGAATGAATATGCTTATTAACTTTTTCAATCTTTATTACTTGTAAATTATCTTTCATTTTATAAACACAACCCTTTCCTAACATTTTTTTACCCTCTATTGATAAGTTCCTTACATCTTTAGAATTCAGATATTGTAATTAATTCCTGAATCCTTTTGAAAAAACTTCTAACAGTTCCCATAGAACTTTAAGAAATAAACTGAAATTACAAATGGTTCATACTTGATCCAAACATTCACTAATATCTTTATAATACTGTTCACTATGCATCGGGAATCTTTAAAGAATATAAATGTATTATTTTTTATTAAGGTAATATATTTCAAAATAACAAAATCATCTAACGTTTTTTCTTATGACTTATATTTATTTAACACTTCTTGTAATCTCTCACGCTCTTCATCAGTAGATTGCACGATTTTTCTTTCCTCTTCTTGATTTGTTGATTCATCATCTTTGTATAACCAATCAGGTACAATCTCTTTTCTATTTGAATACTTCCTACCTATCCCATTATATTTCTTTTTCTTGCTCATTTCGAAACGTCTATCTAGTATGGCCACATCAACTAATGTTTTAACTTCTTGCTCCTTCCAATTCCTCAATATAGCCTTAATGTAGTTCCATCTTGGTGCATTCTCATCAACGGCTTTATTAATTGCATGCTGAATTAATTCATCACTAAACAAATTACAAAAATCCCCCAACTCTGCAATTGCAATTTCACTTAACGGAATGCCCGTCCCCTTAATAAAGTTGCAACTTACTTTAACCTTCTCATTGCTGGATACACAAGAATCTAATTTATCAATATCATCATAATGATTAGTATTTTGTATATTAGTATTTCGTTTATTAGTAGTTATTCTATTAGTATTTAGTAGTGCTTGATTTTCCTCATATGGCTTTACCACATCTTGGTTTTCCACTTGTGGCATGTTCCTTTGTGGCGTTTCGTAAATTTCCGTATCCCACCTTGTAATTTTTTTGGTATTCCCATCACGAACAGGATAACGTTTTACATAACCTAATTCTTTTAATTCCTTAAAACCTGTACGGAGCGAATCTTCTCCATCCTTAGCATGTCGAGCTAATTCGCTAATATGAAAAGTCCAATCGTCTGGTAATGTAAGCGCATAGGCTAAGATTCCTTTCGCTTTCCAAGACAACCTTTCATCTTTTAAACCAGTATTATTTATAACGGAATAATTACTATCTTTTTTCACTCGAATAATTCCCATACTAGCCACCTCATAAATTCTCAAAAACGGTATTCAATGGTATACTTATCTAGAGATATTTTTTCTTATAGAATCCGCTGCAACGGATTCTTTTCTTATACATTCATTCAAAACAATTATGCTATCCGTATCAATTTTCTCCTAAACCTCTCTTATTCCTCAAATTCAACATCCACTTGAATTTCGATATTCATAGGAATTTCTTGTGTTATACGAATCACATTTTGACTCACTCCTTTTTGAATAAGCTTTCTAACCTGCTCTTTTGCATCTTCTTTTGTTTTAAATTCACTGACAGTTGGTAGTCCTGCTAAACTGCTAGTAATGACTAAAATCTTTCTTTGCATGTTCTTTCCTCCTACTGAATTTCTGCCATATTTATTTGTGAGTTTTTAACTGTAATTTCTTCATTTAAAACAGTTGGAATTGAATATTCTTCATTAATAATTTGTATCGCTCTATCCAAATGATAACGTTTAATAGCTTTATAACTATTCACACCAAATTCCCGATGTAACTGACTATAAATATCTCTATATAACTTTCTTCTAAGGCCGATATCCTGATAAGAATTTGAATTTTTACCTCCCAATAACATAACACCTAACCTCTTTACAGCCCTTATTATCTCTTCACACTCAATAGCATAAAGCGGCGTATTTTCTCGCAATTCCTTCACCTCAGACTTAATCTCTTGTATCTCCTGAGTATGCCCTTCTAACGCAGCAAATGTTAACTTTAAAACCCCCATTGGATCCTTTGGCACATTTTGTTGATTTTGTATATACTGCTTCATTCGTTTGAACTCTTTCATAAATTTAATTTTCATTCCAACCGCTTCTCTAGTGGTATATCCCATAACAAGTAACGTGAATGCTTCTTCTGTTAAATCATATTTAGGGATCCACCTGTTCTTTGAATTAACATAAGTGGACTCGTGAAAATTTTCTCCTCCAAACTCTTCATCTACATATACAATTTGTTTTCGAACTTCCTTCAAAACGTCGAAGTGATCTTTTTTGAATATCTTTGCAATTACCAAACTATCCGTTACTACTTTGCCATTAACTTCAAATACTAATGAACTATGTACTGATGAGTCAGTTAATTGCCCCATCCTCATCTCCTCCTCACTACTAATTTTGAACTATCTTTATTGTATTGAGATAATTTCGCACTACGCATAATTCGTTGCTTTCTTTTTACAGATTAACTAATTATCGAAATTTAATATAAATACTATAATATGAACCCTTTTATTAAGTCATTATTCAATAATTCGGTTATCCATTTTAAGCAATTCTCCTCCGATTTCAATTCGCTTCGTTTTCTTCAAATTCAAAAAGATATTCCAAATTATGTTCTGGAAAAAAAGTTTTCTTAATTTCAAAAGCTTCATCATAATAAAAACGAAATTTACCATTTATTTTGTCGCTCACTGTTGCGTGGCGAAGTTTCAGATGCGAAGAAATTTGTGTAATCATAATTCTTTTTCTCGCCATCTCTGCACGCAAATCCGGATACATCGACTCACCACCTATTTTATGTACGATATTGCGTTCATTTCCATTTAAATATAAACTCAATTTCGTATATATTTCTATTTACTAACAAATTCAGTTAGGTTATGATATATACAGAAATACGCAATATCGTATACATTTTAATACGAAAGATGGTGAAAGTAATGAAAAAAGCAGAGGTTGTAACACGCTTAATAAAAGAAGCTGGCTATAGCAAAAGAGCCTTCGCCGAAAAAATAGGTCTCCCCCCCACAACACTGCAATCCATGTTATCAAGAGGGATTGGTAAAGCATCTGTTGATAATGTAATAAAAGTTTGTAAGGGATTAGGAATCACTACTGATGATTTAGAAAAACTCGCAACCCAAGAGGACAATACTGTTAAAGAAGAAGTTTCTATTTATGAAACCATCCAAAACGATCAATCAAATATTATTCATATTCCTATCATTGGTTCTGTAGCAGCTGGTACACCTATATTCGCTGAAGAAAATATCGAAGGCTATTTACCAATGCTAAGTACATTTTTAAACAAGCGTAAAAAGTATTTTTACCTTACTGTAAAAGGCACTAGCATGAATCTCGAATTCCCTGATGGTTCTTATGTTTTAGTAGAGGAAACTCCTTATGTTGAAAACGGACAAATTGCTGTTGTAAAAGTCAATGGTTATGATGCTACCGTGAAAAAGATTTCAAAATCTGGAAGCATCATTACTTTAATACCATTGAGTAATGACCCTATCCACGAACCAAAAACTTACGATCTTTCAGCTGAAGATGTAAAAATCATTGGTCGCGTTGTACAGGCAGTAAAGAATTATTAAGTCATAGCACAAGTGATTTTAAAAAAAGATAAGATCGATTCTTTTGAAAAGATTTTCTTAGTAACATGATTCAAAATAACCAAAAACAATCCATTATCTAGTAGTTAACATATCCAATAACTTCACTAAAAAAGCCCTGATACCGTAGTATCAAGGCTTTTTCATTTCACAAATTATATAAAACTTACATTTATCTGATAATGTTTTTCTATGATATCACTACTTGTTATTAATTGTTGGCTTTTATGTGGCTGTTTTTCATTTTGCAACCATATAAAATTGTAATAATAGGGAATTAAAAAACCCTTGATACGAGTTGTATCAAGGGTTCAAGCCTCTTAGTATAGAGACATATATTGATCGCGTTCCCATTGGTGAACTTGTGTTCTAAAGATATCCCACTCAATCTCTTTCGCTTCGATGAAGTGCTCAAGTAAGTGTTCTCCTAGTGCACCGCATACTACTTCATTAGATTGTAATGTAACTAACGCTTGCGCTAATGTTGCTGGTAAGTCAACGATACCTGCTTCTTCGCGCTCTTCTTTTGTCATTACATAGATGTTACGGTCTACTGCAGCTGGTGGAGTTAATTTGTTTTTAATTCCATCAAGACCTGCAGCTAATAATGTAGCCATTACTAAATATGGGTTTGCAGCTGGGTCAACACTACGTACTTCTACGCGTGTACTAATACCACGAGATGCAGGGATACGTACTAACGGGCTACGGTTTTGTGCAGACCACGCTACGTAACAAGGCGCTTCATATCCAGGTACTAGACGTTTGTATGAGTTTACAGTTGGGTTTGCTATCGCTGTAAATGCTGGTGCATGTTTTAAAATACCTGCGATGAAGTGACGAGCATCATCACTTAATTGTAAGTCACCGTTTGCATCAAAGAATACGTTCTCACCATTTTTAAATAATGATAAGTTACAGTGCATACCTGAACCGTTCACACCGTATAGTGGTTTTGGCATAAACGTTGCGTGTAAACCATGTTTACGAGCAATTGTTTTTACAACAAGTTTGAATGTTTGAATGTCATCACATGAGCGAATTGCATTTGCATATTTAAAGTCAATTTCGTGCTGTCCTGGAGCAACCTCATGGTGAGATGCTTCAATTTCAAATCCCATTTCTTCAAGTTCAAGAACGATATCACGACGACAGTTTTCCCCTAGATCCATCGGCGCAAGGTCGAAGTATCCACCGTTATCGTTTAATTCTAATGTTGGATTTCCTTTTTCATCAACCTTAAATAGGAAGAATTCTGGCTCTGGTCCAAGATTGAAGTCTGAAAATCCTAAAGCTTCCATTTCTTTTAACACACGTTTTAAGTTGTTACGTGGGTCTCCATCAAATGGAGTGCCATCTGCATTGTAAATATCACAGATTAGTCGAGCTACTTTACCTTTTTCAGCTGTCCAAGGGAAAATTACCCAAGTGTCTAAATCAGGATATAAATACATATCAGATTCTTCAATACGTACGAAACCTTCAATCGAAGATCCATCAAACATCATTTTGTTATCAAGAGCTTTCGTTAGTTGTCTCACTGGAATCTCTACGTTTTTAATTACCCCTAAAAGGTCCGTAAATTGTAAACGGATATACTTTACATTCTCTTCTTTCGCCAAACGGAAAATATCTTCTTTTGTGTATCTAGACATTATAAATTCCTCCTTAGTCCCTCTAATCGCCTTCAGAATCAGTTATCTTTAGTGAAAAAATCTTGAAATGTCACCTTGTCGCAATGAAGTTCGATTGAATCTACCTGTATGTTGTAGTTCATCTCGAAGTATTTTGCGAAGCTCAGTTTTTGAAATTTCTTTTGTTTCTTCTTTTACTTTCACTGCTTCTGTTTGATTTTCTTTCATTAGTAACACTTGCTTAATACCAGCCATATTCAAGCCTTGATCTAACAAATCTTTAATCTCTAACAACTTATCTACATCGTTAAATGAAAATAATCTACGATTCCCCTTTGTACGGGTTGGAGAAACAAGATTATGCTCTTCATAGTAGCGAATTTGACGTGCAGACAATTGTGTTAAATCCATAACAATACCAATTGGAAACAGCGGGGCAGAACGTCTATCTTCTTTCATTTTTCAGTTCCTCCTTCGCCTTAACTGCTTCTCATTTTATAACATGTTATGTTTAGTGTCAATAGATGTTAGCTTTTCTTACATGATTTTTTTATAAATTTTTTCATTCTTTTTTCTAATCGCATAAATCGTTACTTTTATACGAAAAAAGCTGCCGATATCGACAGCTCCCCTTTAAGAAATTGTTAATAAATTCTTTTCAATCAATTCATCAATCGCAGAACAAATCGCAATTTTAACATGCGAATACGTTAATCCACCTTGCACATATGCAACATACGGTGGTCTAATCGGACCATCAGCAGACAATTCAATACTTGCACCTTGAATAAACGTTCCCGCCGCCATAATTACATCATCTTCATAACCTGGCATATAGTTTGCATACGGAGTAAAATGCGAATTAATTGGAGATGCATATTGAATCGCTTGGCAGAAGGCAATCATACGGTCTTTATCATCAAATTGAACAGATTGAATTAAGTCTGTTCTTGGTGCATTCCACGCTGGTGACGTGTTCATTCCTAACTTTTCTAAAAACGCAGCTGTAAAAATTGCACCTTTCAGCGCTTGTCCTGCAACATGTGGCGCTAAGAAGAACCCTTGATACATTTCTTGCAGACTGTATAAAGACGCTCCAGCTTCCGCACCAATTCCCGGAGATGTTAAACGATATGCACACGCTTCAACATACTGTTCTTTACCGACAATGTAACCACCAGTTTTTACAATTCCCCCGCCTGGGTTTTTAATAAGCGAACCCGCCATTAAATCTGCACCAACATGACACGGCTCTTGCTCTTCAATAAACTCACCATAACAGTTATCTACAAACACAACAACATCAGGTTTAATTTCTTTAACAAACGCGATCATCTCTTTAATTTGAGAAATAGTAAACGATGGACGAGTAGCATAACCTTTCGAACGCTGAATACCGATCATTTTCGTATTACTATGAATCGCTGCTGCAACAGCTTCAAAATCAACAAGCCCACCTTCAGTTAGCGGAACTGCATTGTAACCAATATTATATTCTTTAAATGAACCTACACCTTTCCCACGCACGCCAACGATTTCCTCTAACGTATCATACGGTTTTCCAGTGATGTACAATAACTCATCTCCTGGACGTAAAATACCGAATAACGCTGTAGAAATAGCGTGAGTACCTGAAATAATTTGCGGACGAACAAGTCCAGCTTCCGCTCCAAACACATCAGCATACACTTTTTCTAACGAATCACGGCCAATATCATCATAACCATAACCTGTCGTCGGGATAAAATGCGAGTCACTAATTTTATGTTTACGAAAACTTTCTAATACACGAAACTGATTACTTTCAATTACTTCATCCGCACGTTTATGTACTTCTGTAATCTGACTCTCTACTTCTTTTACGATTGGAGCAATTTTTTCTCCATTTTTCAAACGATCAAACATTTTTATTTTCTCCTTCTTCCACTAAAAATCTCTTTAATTGCACATTAAGCGATGAATGAGTAAAAATATACCCTGCACAATCATATACAAATTTATCTTCCAGAAACTCCATCTTTGCTAATAGCGTTTCCGTCTTTAAAAGCGTTAATAACTTACCTTCACTCGGAGGGATTTCTACTCGATAACGATCCATTTCTTTCTTCATTTTCATTTCTATCGCTTCTTTTATACGCAATAAATCACTTTCTTCAAAAGCACTAGTCATTAAGAAATCACTTTTCGGAAACGGAATAAAGTTTTGATGTAATTCATCTTTTTTATTATATAACGTAATAATAGGAATATGATTAATTTCAAGTTCTGATAATAATCGTTTTACTGTTCTTTCATGCCCTATGTAGTTAGGATCCGCAGAATCAACTACATGTAAAATAACATCTGCTTCCCCCGCTTCTTCCAGTGTTGAACGAAAAGCAGCAATTAATGAAGTGGGTAAATCTTGTATAAAACCAACAGTATCAGTTAGTAATACTGTATAACCAGAAGGTAACGGCATCTTCCTCGTCGTTGGGTCTAGTGTTGCAAACAGAAGATTTTCTTCAAACGTATTAGCTTCCGTTAATCTATTAAACAGTGTCGATTTCCCTGCATTTGTATAGCCTATTAATGAAACTTGAAATACTTTATTGTCTTTTCTTCTCTCACGATATCTTTTTCGGTGTTCCACAACAACTGCAAGTTGTTTCTTTATTTCATCAATACGCGATCGAATATGACGACGATCCGTCTCAAGTTTCGTCTCACCCGGTCCTCTCGTTCCAATACCACCACCAAGACGTGATAAGGACAACCCTTGACCCATAAGACGTGGCATTGTATATTGCAACTGAGCTAATTCTACTTGAAGCTTACCTTCCCTCGACTTCGCACGTTGCGCAAAAATATCTAGTATTAGTTGCGTTCGATCAATTACTCTCGCATCTAATACTGAGGATAAATTCCGAATTTGACTCGGCGTTAATTCATTATTAAATACAATAACATCCGGCTCTAATTCTTCAGTTAGCATTGTAAGCTCTTCTAATTTCCCTTTACCTATGTAAGTTGCCGGATGAAACTTTGGTCGTTTTTGCGTTGTTGAAACTAACACTTCCGCTCTCGCAGTCTTAGCTAGTGATGCAAGCTCTTTCATGGAATGCATAAATTTTTCATCATCATCTTGCGGCAATTGACAGCCTACTAATATGACTTTTTCTTTTTCTTCCATCAAATATGTTCACTCATCCTTTTCGAAATTTAAACCTTCTAATATAATAGCAGAGGAAGCACATTTCATCTAGTTAGCGGGGGAGAAAATTCATGGCATGGGAGATTTTTAGCATCATAGGCACAATCGCTTTCGCACTAAGCGGAGCCATTGTTGCAATGGAAGAGGATTATGATATTTTCGGGGTGTATATTTTAGGAATGGCAACCGCATTTGGGGGAGGTGCCCTTCGTAATTTATTAATCGGTTATCCGATTGTCGCGTTTTGGCAACAAGACATGTTATTCCAAATCGCACTTTTATCAATGACTATTATTTTTCTTTTTCCAAATAAGTTAATTAGACATTGGAAAAAGTGGGAAAATATCACTGACGCTATCGGCTTATCAGCATTTGCTGTACAAGGAGCATTATATGCTCAAAAATTAAATTTACCAATTAGCGCCACAATCGTGGCAGCTGTTTTAACTGGTATCGGCGGCGGTATCATTCGCGACCTTTTAGCCCGCAGAAAACCTCTCGTTCTTCGAGCTGAAGTATATGCCTTTTGGACAATTTTAGCAGGTTTCTTAATTGGCGCTCAAATTATTGTTAGCGATTGGGCTCTTTACATTTTATTCATTTTAATTGTTTGCTTCCGCATGGTTTCTATTCATTACAAATGGCATTTACCGCACAGACGTATCGAAACGAAAGAACGTTCAATGCATAAATAGCAATCTAACCTCTTTACATATCGTAAAGAGGTTTTTCTTTTCTAACGATTTTTTCTTTATATAATGTTTATACTAATTTTTAAAGTGAGGTGAATACAAATGACAAACCACGTTAATAAAGGAGCTCAAAAAAGTTCAGTAAACCAATTTGGACACGACCCTAATTCAGCACACGAAAAGAGCGCTAAAATGGAACGCTTCCATAAAGCGCACCAAGAAAAAGCAAAAAAAGAGTAAACGAACTTATACACAAAAATAGACGCACAGTTTATGTACTGTGCGTCTCCTCTTCGAGCATCAAATCCATACTCGATATTCCAATTAAATCATTTTTATCATACGTATCTTCTTGCAACAACCGCATCGCCTGTGTACGAATTGATTTTTCAACAATATTCCGTACATACCGCCCATTACTAAACGATGTAATTTGCGACGAATACTTCACCGCATGTAAATGATCCCTAAATTTCCATTCAGCTTCTTTTGATAACTGATATTCACGATCTTCATACATTCTCTTTCCAATTTCCAATAGCTGATTTACCGAGTAATCCGCAAATTCAATAATAAATGGAAAACGAGATTGCAGCCCTGGATTTAATGAAAGAAAGTGATTCATCTCTCTTGAATATCCAGCTAAAATCAATACAAAACCATGTTGTTTATCTTCCATATGTTTTACAAGCGTATCAATTGCTTCTTTTCCAAAGTCCTTCTCTCCTCCTCGAGCTAAAGAATAAGCCTCATCAATAAACAAAATACCTCCCATTGCTTTTTTTATTAAGTCTCTTGTTTTTTGAGCTGTATGGCCGATATACTCTCCTACAAGATCAGCACGTTCAGCTTCAACCAAGTGGCCTTTCGATAGAATATTCATCTCAAACAGCAATTTCCCTATCATTCTAGCAACAGTTGTCTTCCCTGTACCCGGATTCCCTTTAAACAACATATGAAGTACTTGCTTCTCAGACTTCAATCCCTTCTCTTGTCTTTTTTTATTCACATAAATCCAAGCATATATTTCTTTTATTATCTTTTTTATATCATCCATCCCAACAAGCTTCCCCATCTCTTCTTCAATTCTCTGCAGCATTTCATGTTTAATTGTAGTTTCATTTGAAATTACCGTTTTATTTTCTGTGGCTGGCAAAGAAATTTTCTTTCGATGGTTTAACACAATATTAATTTGATTGTTGTTTTTCTTTCGCATCGATTGTTCCATACAATCACCTCATTTTATCCCGCTATTTGCGGGCAGTAAGACTCCCACCTCGACATTCAGCAAACGTTTGGTATTTAAGCGGGAGATAACCGCCCGTAAATGCCCGATTGGTTCAACTAATAATCGCAGAGGATGAACAAAATCCCCACTGATTATAGTTTCACTTTATCCACTCACCAAATATTATTATTCCTGTCCCCCTTGTAAATGCCTATTTTCAGAAAAGTTTGCTATAATATAAGAAATAATTAAGGTGGTGGGACTATGGAGACAACGGAATTCCATGATACAATACAAGCCTTTTCTATTTTTTTATTGAATAAAGGCCGAAAACCCTCAACTATTAAACGTTATGTTTATGACGTTGAAGACTTCGGACATTGGTTAGAAAAAAACAAAAAGCTCCCTTCCAGTAATATATGGGCTACACTTTGTACAAAAGACTACGAAGATTACTTTTCCGATTTAAAAACGAATCGACATTACTCAGAAAAAACGATGCATCGTGTATTTACTGTATTAAATAGAATGCATCACTTTCTAAACATTCCCAATCCATTGAAGAATATGGAAATATCTATTCAACCAGACCGTACACTTCGTAACGAAGATTTCATTTCACCTGATGAAGAAAAAAGATTAAAGTATATAGTCACTTCATTAGAAGGACTTTCAGAAAAACAACTTCCTGTGCGCCTTTTATTAATGGATCGCAATATTGCTATTTTAAATCTATTGATCGACTACGGTTTATCCTTACAGGAACTTACAGCATTAACAATGCATCACGTTCACTTTGAAACTAACACATTGTCAATCCCAGCAACCGCAGGTGTAGAAAGAACAATTACATTAGCAAAAGAAGACAAAAAACAACTATATAATTATTACAAAAGTATCCCAGAACCAGTTCGCCCTAAGTATCATAGTGATGATTCATTGTTTGTCGCATTTGATTTTAACCGCGGAACATACAGGTGGGTATATGAAAATGATGCACCAAAGGCATTAACGGAAATTGCTATACAAAAAATGATTCGCCTCGAAGTGGCTAGAGCCAATTTACGTAAAGGAATTTCAGGACAACATTTTCGTAACACCTATATTTTAAACTTAATAAAAAAAGAAACTCCTGAATCAGAAATTATAAAACTCGCTGGATTCAAATCAAAAATTTCATTAAAGCGATATTATCAATACGCAGAAAATAGAAAAAACGCCTTATTGTAAGGCGTTTTTTCTATTTTTTCTTTAAACAAACGATTTTACTATGACCATTTAACTAATTTCTGCATCTACTATGATGAGTTTCGTTCACATTTTCATGAGAAAGGAGAGATTTAATGTCTCGTTATAACGACAGTCAAAACAAATTCTCCAAACCATGCTTTCCAAGTAGCGCCGGACGAATCCCAAATACTCCATCAATCCCAATTACTAAAGCTCAACTTAGAACATTTCGTGCGATTATTATTGATTTAACAAAAATAATCCCAAAACTTTTCGCAAATCCATCTCCCCAAAACATTGAAGATCTAATCGATACATTGAACCTACTAAGTAAATTTATTTGTTCACTAGACGCTACTTCCTCCCTGAAAGCACAAGGGTTAGCTATTATTAAAAACTTAATAACTATATTAAGAAATCCAACCTTTGTAGCAAGCGCTGTATTTATTGAGCTTCAAAATCTCATTAACTATTTACTATACATTACAAAATTATTCCGAATTGACCCTTGCACACTTCAAGAGCTTCTTAAATTAATAGCAGCATTACAAACTGCTCTAGTTAATTCTGCTTCGTTCATTCAAGGACCTACCGGACCTACTGGGCCTACTGGACCAGCAGGCGCTACTGGTGCCACTGGACCTCGAGGTAACACGGGCGCTACTGGACCTCAGGGACCTCAAGGTAACACAGGCGCTACCGGCAAT
>OVBW01000076.1:37175-49594 GCA_900406355.1 Erysimum pusillum | reverse complement strand
TTTTGTTCACATCATCAAACATAAACTAAACACAAATTCTTCTGAATTCTATCATTTGCGGAACATATTACGCAGATCCTGCGCCAACGTCTGAAATCGTAGAATTAGAGAAAAAAAACAAATGTTAGATAAATAAACAAAAAATTGTTATCCCCAAATATTAAAGATAAAATTAAGAAATTCCATACTGGTGTCTCAAGACCAACTTCTTTAAGATCCCTCACCATAGTTCGACGGTATTCTAGTAAGTCGATAATTGCTGAGGTATGATAAAAAGAAGTCATCATGAATTTGGTTATTTTTCTCTATCTCTAAATAAAAACAATTGAATAATCTTAAAATAATACACTGATAATCTCAACATTACCCCAACAAAAGAAAGCAAAATTTCCATAAGCTATGGATGCTATAAAACAATCACGGCACCTGGCTCCTTTCGACACTGAAACAAGAATCACAAATCTGAGTACTAATATACATATCGAAACCCCCATGATTCAAGAATATATGCACACAAATTTGATACATTTCATAAAGAGAAGGAACGTTACCATTGTTACTACGGTACGAAGATAAATTGCCGCGAGACCTCGTAGAGTAATTGCGGTACTGTAAAGTTTCCGTCTTGTTCAATAGATCGCACAAAGAAAAGAGCCCGCAAAAAAAAAAAAAAAAAAATGATCATGATGAAATCTTCGATTTACCTGCGCGAGTACGGATCTCAGATTGTTGTTCGGTGGCATGATCGGAAATTAGGGCTCGCAGCTGAGAGAGTTGTTAATGGGAAGTTAAAAAAAAAAAAAAAAAAAAAAAAAAAAAAAAAGTGGATTAATGGGTTAATAACCTTATACTACTATTGGGCCCTAAAAAACTTAAATCCTCACTTCCATTGTTAATCAATAATAAATGTCGAGATTCACAAAATTTTTAATAATTGCATGTCTACTAAACTTTAGTTTTGACAAATTATCGTTCCATTAAATTATGGAATTGATTCATAAAAGTAAAAGGTCGTTAGGTCCGTGCATAAAATACATACAATTTACTTTTATGAATCAATTGCATAATTTAATTTAGTTGATGATAGAACTTCATCCCTCTCTCTCTAAGTTTATTTATTCTCTTAGATCGTTGCTTAGTCTGTTTTCTATGATTCATTTTGACTTTTGTTATTATCTTTGTGAGTAACATTCTTTCATGTCCCCATGACTAGTGATGAGATGGTTCATTGTTTAGTCTTTTTTTGTGAGTCATTTTGACTTGCATTATTATTATCTTTGTGAGTAATGTCTGTTTTCCATATTTGGTAGGGAGGAGAAGTGTAGATTGGTCAAGGGACAGTACTATCATCCCTTCTCCAACTATACAATTGGAGCGGAATGGTGCTTCAATGTTGCTAGGAGGCAGTCAACTCTTGCTTTTGGAGCGCAACTCCACTTTGGTGACACAGATGTGAAGGCACGTGTGAACAAAGAAGGTGTAGCTGGAGTTTACCATCATAGTTGGAGTCCTGGTTCGTTTGTTAGGCTCTCGGTGGAAAAGCGTTTCAGTCAGNTCAATGTTGCTAGGAGGCAGTCAACTCTTGCTTTTGGAGCGCAACTCCACTTGGGTGACACAGATGTGAAGGCACGTGTGAACAAAGAAGGTGTAGCTGTAGTTTACCATCATAGTTGGCGAGTCCTGGTTCGTTTGTTAGGCTCTCGGTGGAAAAGCGTTTCAGTCATAAACCGCTCTTTGGAGTTGCTGATGTGTTTGATGCTATCATCATAGATTATTTTTTTTGTTAAGTTTTCCACTGATTGTATTTTTGGAAAAAACTGATTTTAAATTGGATTTTTTTAACCATCATTGTTTATTATTTATTTTTAATTAGGAAAAATACTAAAACTTTTTATGAACGGCAAGAGTTAAGAAACATTGATTGCCAACCAGAAAATCTTCCCTCTCCTTTTTCCTCGTTGGCTCTTGTTGTTTTTTAGTTGTAGCATATTGTTGTCTCATTTGTCAACACAGTTATCTTCCTTCCCTCCCTATCTTGCATTGAATTATTTTACCCAGCAAACATTCATTTTGCCCACTGTATACTCATTCAAGACATGAGTCATTCACTTGGTTCTGTCCAGAATTCTATAAACCTGCTATTTCTTAGTATCCCGAACATGGTCTGTATGATTAGCCAATGGCCTTGAGCAAGATATGACACCCCGCGTGATGTAGTGTTGCATTTCCTCTACATATATCTCTGTATAATCTTCCCAAACATTGAACCATGTGCGCAAACATAGCTTGTATTCCCGGTTCTGCATCAAACTCATTAATCTTACTGTAAAGGCAGCAAATCTCTCGCTTGTGGAGAATTGTAACCCAATTATAAGCACACTGCAACTTTGTGTCTCACAAGGGAAGCCAACACACAAACAACATTTAAACAATTGTTGCATTCTTAGTGTTGCAGGCTACGATTTTTTATTTGAATTCTAACTTCAGGTCAAGTTGTTCTCCGAAAACACAATTGTTGCAGGGATTGCTTTTCCATAAGCACTGTAACAATTGCCATTCTTAGTGATGTCAGACTGCAATTTTTGTAACTTGAGGTTGCCATAGACCTTTTTAAAATCCTTGTATACACAATTAACTGCATCACTCTTACTGTCAAAGAAATGACATAATAGCATGATATATAGACCGTGCGGTGCACCTTGTCAGAAAGGTAAGCCGCATGAGCCCTCCCTCCTTTTGAATATGCTTCCGCAGCCTTCAACCAAGTGGATAAATGCATTAGTTGAGGAGTCTACCCGAGCCAGAGATATGGAAGCAAGTAACAGTAAGACTTACTTTTTGGTAGTAGGACATCGTAACATTCCACTGGTCAGTTGCATCTTTTCTAAGTTCATGATATCCGTCATCCTTCACTGCAACACATGTATTGATTGATTGGTAATGCAATTCATGAGTAAGAAAGATTAATTCANTGTAACAATTGCCATTCTTAGTGATGTCAGACTGCAATTTTTGTAACTTGAGGTTGCCATAGACCTTTTTAAAATCCTTGTATACACAATTAACTGCATCACTCTTACTGTCAAAGAAATGACATAATAGCATGATATATAGACCATGCGGTGCACCTTGTCAGAAAGGTAAGCCGCATGAGCCCTCCCTCCTTTTGAATATGCTTCCGCAGCCTTCAACCAAGTGGATAAATGCATTAGTTGAGGAGTCTACCCGAGCCAGAGATATGGAAGCAAGTAACAGTAAGACTTACTTTTTGGTAGTAGGACATCGTAACATTCCACTGGTCAGTTGCATCTTTTCTAAGTTCATGATATCCGTCATCCTTGGNCAATTTTTGTAACTTGAGGTTGCCATAGACCTTTTTAAAATCCTTGTATACACAATTAACTGCATCACTCTTACTGTTATTGTCCAGGAGCACCCACCAATAGAGCTTTACTGCCCCGTGTATAGCAAAAGCTGAAGTGACAGTAGCCCAATTGTATGCAGTTGTTTCGCCTATGGTGCCAGAAAGAAAAATCGTCCGGCTTGCATAAAAGTGATGAGTACAAGCCACGAGTAAAGAATGATGTTCCTCTTGTCCTTGGCCTTTTTTCAGAAGGAGAACATTTACTAGTTATTGCTTCTTATTCCAGGAGCGGATCACTTGTTATAACCTCTCCAACGGACTCTTGCATANTCCGGCTTGCATAAAAGTGATGAGTACAAGCCACGAGTAAAGAATGATGTTCCTCTTGTCCTTGGCCTTTTTTTCAGAAGGAGAACATTTACTAGTTAGAAAACTTTTGCTTCTTATTCCAGGAGCGGATCACTTGTTATAACCTCTCCAACGGACTCTTGCATAGATGATAGTTGATCCTGCATTTGTAACGACACCATATCTCTTTCATAGAGTTCTTTTTCATGCACAAAAATTGTAGAGTTGATCTCTGTGCAAATGTCAACAAAACCAAAATGGTCTTGTCCCTCAGTGTTGTCCTTTGTTTGCATTGGAATGTTTTGAAAATGACTGCAATGGAAGTCAAATCAAAGTTTACCAGTGGCTTCTTAAAGAACAATTTCCCTTGCAGCAAGCTATATCCAAATCGAACTCGGCTCCCATTAAGCATTCCAGTCCTGTTCAAGGCTAGAGTCACCTCGTCGTTTTTGCAAAGACAATGCAAAGAGAGTGTTGAAAGTTAGGTGGACAACCTTTCTTCGCCATCACCTCAAACAACTCAATCGCCTCTTGAATTTTTCCGTTTTTGCCTAAACCTGCAAGTAACGTGTTGTGTAAGTCACAACTGTCGGCTTGAGCTTCATTGCCTTCATTCTCATAAACATCTTCCACGCCTCATCTACTCTATCAGCTTTGTAAAGCGTATTGATCAAAGAATAAACAACAATAACATCAACCGTTATCCACCATCTCAGAAAGCAGCTTTATGATGGCTTCATCTATTTCCCCAACCTTACTGTAGCACTTCATCATCATGTTATAGGTTACTGAATCAGGGGCCAGCCCTATGTCTTTTAAGCCATAAAAGATTTGTTTTGCTTCTCGGTCCCTTCCCGCTTTAGCTAGACTGTAGAGAGATGCATTACATGCTACAATGTTCGGAGCTATTCCTTTGGTTTTCATCATCTCAAAAGTCTCAAGAGCACTGACGGAATCTCCAGACTTTCCATAGTAATCAATGAAAACTATGTACGTATAGGCAGTAGGCTTCACGCCCAGAGTTACCAAAAAAGTTCAAGTGCATCATCCAACCTGTGAACTCTTAGAAGACCGCAAATCAACGTGTTGTATGTGTGGAGGTTCGGTAAGATACCTTGGTCCCTCATCACATTCAATGTATCAAATGCTTCACCAAAATTCCCAGCTTTGCACAGAGCATCCACTAGAATGGTAAAAGGTCACAACGTCAGGTACATGACCATCCTTCTCCATTTCACTCCAAAACTGCTTCACTGAATCCAGATCTCTGTTATCACTAAACCTATCCAGCAAAGTAATGTAAGTCTGTCATAAAATCGATTCATTCGCCAGATTCACTGACAAAGAAGCATTCCAGTCCTGTTCCAAGTTGGAGGACGATATCTGTTTGTACCGATTCGCGGAGCTAGTAACAGCAAAGTGCAAACCTTCCCCTTAAGCCCGCATTTCGCTTCCATCATGTTGATAAATGACATATATATATACATCAAAAATTCAAAACTAGACTTCTCCTCCCAAGGAATATGCCATTGTGGTCTCTCCTGATCATTATTCAGGCATTGTGGATCTTCTTAGCCGGTCACTAAAGCTTAGAGAGGCACATGAGCTTTTATAAACTTAACAAGACTTTCAAGCAAAAGCACCAAAGGTATATATAGTTCTTTCATTATAGCTTTATCCTTTGTAAAGTTGTTACACTTCTTTTTTTTTGGATAAGATGTTGTCGTTAAATATTACTTAAAACATAGCTCTAAGAATTATAAGTTGATAAACTTTGTCTGAACGCTAGATGCAGGGATCTCTTGGTCAAGGGTAACAGAAAACAGAAAACTTGTGCTGGTTCTATTGGCACAGTGATGGTTATAAATTGAAGATACTCTGGTCCAATTACTGGAAATCGGTTGGGTATGCATGGAAACATTACTTGTCCAACAATGACACTCTGTCTAAGCATATGGTTCCTCTTTGGGCGACTCTTAAATAATTGTTGTTGTATTAAGCGGATCTTCATACATTCATTCCCATAATAAGCATATTCTCTTACAATAAAAAAAACATATATTTAACGCTGCGCAAATCCTTAACTTATGTTCTGACTCCTACACAATGACCGGATACAAAGCATCAGAGATACACTGTAATTAGGATCTTCGATCAGACCGCATCATTTGCTTTAGATCAGACCACAAGCTTTCCTCCCTTCGCCCAGACCACAAGATTTCCTCCACATTTTTCCTTAGACCAGATGACATCGTTTCCACATTTCTAAACCAAGTCATATTCCTTAATTCAGGCCACATCTTTTCCCTTAGATCCTCAACTTCCACAGGAAACCAAACACTGTCCCTCACAATCTGAAAACATAGGGAGATGATGAAGATGTAATAATAGCAACAGTGACAATCTCTTCATTCAATTTGCTTTTTTCTTTTCTTTCTGTTGTTTATAGTATTTCGTGTTTACCTGCTGCCGCTCCTTTTCATGTTTCTCTATTCGACCTCCATACATATAATAACCTTAATACAAAAGAAAAGAAAAGAAACCAAGCTGAGTAATTAGACTCGTTGATGAAAGCAATTAAATCTTAAAATCTTTTGTCTCTCCATACCTGAGATCCATCCCAGAGTCACTCCTGTACCTTGAATTAACCATTTTGCTCCCTTTGACACTACAATCACAAATGACAACTTTGATTTATTTTTCTAATCTCCCTCAAATACATCGAAACCCCACACTCGCGAATTTGAGAGATTTCATGTGGAATCATAGAATGCTTACCTTTGCTACTGCGGGATGAAGACACATTGCGGTACTGTAAAGTTTTAGTCTTGTTCATTAGATCGCACAAAGAAGAAGAAAAAAGAGAGAGAAAAAAAAAAAGCTAATCATAATCAGATCTAAGGATGTTACCTGCGAATATACTGNGCTTACCTTTGCTACTGCGGGATGAAGACACATTGCGGTACTGTAAAGTTTTTAGTCTTGTTCATTAGATCGCACAAAGAAGAAGAAAAAAGAGAGAGAAAAAAAAAAGCTAATCATAATCAGATCTAAGGATGTTACCTGCGAATATACTGATCTCAGATTCCTCTTCGGCGACATGATCGGAAATTAGGGTTCGTTCTTCGTCTCTGATTAGAGATTTCTTCTTCAACAAGGAAAAACTATAGATCTTCTTTATGAGTTCTGTGGTCAAATGGGCCGCCTATACTGTTGGGCCATAGCCCAAATTGTTTCGGTTTAGCAAAATATCGGTTCGACATTTCTCAAAAAACATAATTTAAAAATTTGCCAACGATTTATTCTCATTTTAAAAATATGATATCGAAAACCGGACTTTCAGTCAATAACACATTAACACCTATTTATGGCCTTCAAATTGTAGTAAGGTTGATCACTCAAACAATTCAGCTTGTAAAACTGTCTGGAGATCCATTCCATTCAAAAAAATCGGAGTTTCGGGATCCAGATGTTCATGATTTATAAATTATGATATACAAAACTGCACTTTCAGTCAATAGAACCTATATGTAGCCGCATTAAAGCAGTGGAGTTGCATTTTTATTCCCAGAGAGGTTGGCTACGAGTTACATTATTAAGTACTAACACACTCCACAAGCATTCTGTTAAACAAACAAAGAAAATAAAGGAAAAAAAAACACACTTTTCTCCGACTAAACTTAGAGACGTCGTTATAGCGACAAAACGATGCCGTATAGCACAAGGAAGATAGTCACCAAATCGTAATCATCATCAAAAGCTGCAACTCTTCTTCCTTAACCCTCATTGAGAAGCATTTGATCAAAATGCCACACTCCTGCGGTTTTCACAACGGACGGTAATGTAATGAAACACGCAAAACAAAGTGCACTTGCAGTTTTAAATATGATCACTGAGGGTTTTAGGACTTACCGTGACCCTTTCCCGCCCTTCTTAGCTGTGCAACGTACTCTGAGATTTTCTTGATGGCTTCGACCTATTTTTACCGATTACATGAGTAGGATCGTTGCGCATTTTAAAGTAACTATAATGTGAAACCTTTTGTATTTACCTGCTCGCCTAGAAACTCGGATTCCACAAAATCAACCAGCTGAACATCATTGTTCTTCACACCAACCTGTATGATCAAACACGGGAGAGAGATTTATCTAATCATCTTTTTACTGTTTAAGTGTGCTCTGTGACACTGAAATCCTGGGTTTAAGGTTTACCGTTAATACTTCTAATGATGAAATAACTGATGAAAAGATAAGGTCCTTACACTTTGTAACTTAAGAAGCTTTTCATTAGTAAGTTTCTCCAAGGACAGTGCAAGCTCCATCGCTGATTCACGGAAGAGTGGGAATCAATAAAGAGCTTAATATTTGAAAGACCATCATAGTGGTAGAATATAAGGCTTACTAATCTCTATACTACTCAAAAATTTACCAAACTGCTGTTATAATAAAGTTGGATAAGCTCGAATCAACTTACCATACAATGCATCTCCCTTCTCCTCGTGATCAAACTCAGAGATGGGCATCAACATAGACTGCAGCTTCACTCTCCCACCACGCATGTTCTGAAGATCGAATCCATCAAATATAAGAAACACTATAAAAGATCCCATAACCTGATAGATTTTTGAAGTAAGTAATACCTGGTACTCCATAAACTTCTCAGCATGACCTCTTTCTTCAAGACTCGAATCATTAAAGAACCTATCAGTAAAACCATCAACAACAAGAACAAAAAGCTGATCAACCCGCAGAATGGATCCCTAGACACGAATACGGTTTACTTTTGACAAAAGGAACTCACCTGGCGAAACCTTTCAAGCCGACATTGTCTCTGTCAAAGTAGGCATACAGGGCATGGTAGATGTAGGAGACATTGTACTCCTCACTAAATCCCCAAAAGCAAATAAGAGATGTTAAGATTCAGACACAAAGTCAAGTATTAACCAATAATCTAAGCAAGAAATTACATTTTCGGTTCAGACCAAGACAAAACATGATAAGTGAATCGAAGCTGACTCAGTAGAAAACAATTACGATAAAATAAACCTTGAGAATTGATCATTTGGAATAATCTTACTTTATAATTTCGATTTGAAATGATTATATGGAGAAGAGATTCGAAAAAGTAGAGACCGAATAAAGCAAACCACTAAACAAAAAGACTTACTTGATCTGATCGTTGATAGCAGATTCAGAATCGTCGGAGAACTTGTGGCGAGCGAGAGAAACGAGAGGAGTATTGGGAACGAGATCCAATTCTTTTTTCACCTCCTCAAAAGGTTCGAATACAACTCCGGTTAACGACTTAGTGTTCGTTCCTTTCGCCGCCCGAACAGAAAACTTAGATCCACGAGAAGTAAACGGAAGATTCGACGAATTTCTCGACGGAGGAAACAGATTTCCACCGCCGGAGCTCAAGAGAGAGAGCGAGGGAGAAGCCTTGAGCAACATTGGTTCTTAAGATCTAGAGAGAGAGAGAGAGAGAGCAAAGAAGATAAAAGATTTTCTCTGTGAACGTCGGAGTAAGCGAACGGAGAGAGGTTTAAGAAACGGCGATGGGTNTATATTGTTTCACAGTTTTCAGATTTTGGCGTCAAGCAACAACCTACGACAAATCTTTAACCGATAGACCTTCCAGTTCCACAAGAAGGTTAGGGGAATCATCCAGCTTGCCCCACGAACCATCTTTACCACAAGCTTGAACCACGAAGCGGACTCCTTCCACGTTCGNATCGTTTCACAGTTTTCAGATTTTGGCGTCAAGTAACAACCTACGACAAATCTTTAACCGATAGACCTTCCAGTTCCAGAAGAAGGTTAGGGGAATCATCCAGCTTGCCCCATGAACCATCTTTACCACAAGCTTGAACCACGAAGCGGACTCCTTCCACGTTCGATTCTACCACCAGTTCCGCTACGTAATAGGCTGGTACTTGAGCGACTCCAAGGAACACTGTCTCGCTTCTCGGTTTCTCTAGAACCTTCCTCGATCTTAGATCATTCAGCTTCACATTCTCCGCATACACATTGTACCTTGGGAACACGGAATCTTCTGGGTGTTTCTGTCTCCATTCTAGCTTAGCCCTCAGGATCTTGGAACCAGAATTACCCGGTACAAGCTCTACGTTATGAGCTTCGATGACCCACAATGACGCTGGAGGTAAAGACTCGGGTAGTTTCTGTTGGTACTGAACATGATCCTTGATTGAAATGTGCCCGAGCAATGCAACATATTCTGGTCTCTTTGTCGAACTCTCTGGTTTGTAGCAAAAGGCAGAGATTTCAGTCAGTGTGTGACCATCCATGACAAGGCTTGACTCATGTACCGTCCACCCGGATACATTTTGCGCTGATGTGACGAGCCACTGAAAGAACACGTCGTTGGATTTGCGGATGGGTTCTTGTGGCGCCACGAGTATAGATTTAGTCTCGTGTGACGGAGATGAGAAAGAAAGCAGAATTCCAAGTTTAGAGGTTTCATCTGATTTCACCTGCACCAGCTCCAAATTCCTCCATTAGTAAAAACAACACGATCTAATAATGTGATGTATCTAGAAGCAGAGACTTACAGAGTAGTAGATTGTGATTGGGGAAGATGAAAGCTGAAGATGTGGTTTGAAGAGCCTTGTTGTGAAATACGCATCTCCCTCAAGTGTTCCTCTAAAAGCTATGTTCCCACCTCCGTTATAAGATGCCTCTCGAGCACTAACAAAATCCATGCACTTACCGTTAGATGTTTTCACATAAATGATAATGTATGTTAATTAACAATGCCAAAAACAATTTTCCTTTATGGCCTCGCTGGAATAAATATGAGGATTAGATTTGGGCCAGAACTCACTCAACAGTGACCTGGATGATATCTGTGTTGTCTTCATTGAACTCTAAGAGTGGCTGATAGAAGAACACAACAAAGACAGAGATCATATGAGAGAAGAGACAACCCAGATCAAGAAGTTAAGTTTTTGGTTCGTGTATATATTAGAGGTGTGCAGTAACATTTAGGATGATAAGATGGTTGGACCTGAAGACTTTGGCAAGAAATGTTGTACCATGGAGCTTCTGACAATTGGCGACCTTCAAGGGAAACATGGTAACCAAAGCCCTGAACAAAAGAGAGAAGGGAGTTTCAGAACATAGCTGAAATAATCATAACCGAGAAAAACAATGCATGATTTATCGTGGTGTTAGTGTTACAAGATAATAACAAAGAGTTGATCAATCTCACCTTACCTGATTGAAATCCGAGTAAAAAGGCAAGACTTGTGGATAAGTTTGGACTATTCCCCATGACTTCTCAACAAGTGACCACCATCTGAAGAAAAAACACATGAATGATAATAAGATCCAGCGTCTCCCTTACAACAATAGCAACATAAAATTTAAGCTCAAACAAAGCAATGGTAGTTGAAAAATTTAAGATAACAAATAAATTGCAAAATTATTTATAGAATTACTTATTCTGAGCCGTATGAAAATTGGGTGGTTGTGCAGTCTCATATACCCATCCGGGAGCAAACATGGCAGCTGACACGTCGTTTCTCTTCAGCAAATCAAGAGCAGCATTTACCTAGCGTGTAAAAGCAAAGGACAAGGAAGAAAATATCTATTTACAGATTGTTTTCACTCTGTCCCCAATAAAGATGCAAATATTAAAGAGTTTCTGAGACATACAGTCCATTGTCCACCACCAAAAGAGCCCCGACCAAAGACATCAATTCCCATGTAGACATCGAATTTTCTGTCCCCTGCAACTTCAGCTGATAGTTTTGGGTAGCTCTCCTGAAACATCATCACTCACTCATCAAAAACAAGACATATAGAAGAAACTGAGCTGAAGATTGAGCGAATCAAAAGGCAGACCTGCCATGTATAGTTCATGAATATTCCATCACATAAGTCAAAGAAAGGTTTGTTCAGCTCAGTCATTTGATCTTGCCATTGAAGATCACCACGAACAGTGACACTGTCATACCTGCAGAAAGTTATCAGATCAAAGTCGATTACAAAAAGAATAACAAAAAACTTCTAAGCAACTCACCATATAACTAAAGCCCCAGGTGTAGATAAATGCAAGACTTTTGTTAGATGGCTAACGAATTCCTTCAAATTCGGAATCTGTTCTTCATCTATCTCATTCTCTATATTTATCTGCAAGTGACAGTCTTTATATTAGAGAATCCTTTCTTCACACCACTTGAGTAGTGTGTTTCAGATAAAGATAACTTACAGAAACTAGCAAAAGAAAACTCACCAGCCACCCATCAAAACCTAGAGAAGTAGCAAGTTCTGCCAAGCGTTCTGCATACATCTGAGCAGACTCCTTTGTGGCAAGCATCTCTTTGCAAACAGCTTTTCCTTCATCCCATTCTGTGATGAAAGTCCCCAATACCTTTTAAGTTTCCATAAACACAAGAAATTNNNNCTGTGATGAAAGTCCCCAATACCTTTTAAGTTTCCATAAACACAAGAAATTCAACAATTTTTCCCATACAAATCATCAACAATATATAAACCCCCAATTCATAGATCTCTCTGTACACAAGCAAACAAATTTTCAAAACTTATCATCCTAATCAGCAAATTCAGAGATTATCTCAACCAAAATCGAAACTTTGGATGTTGAAGGTTCCAAAAGATTTGAGAATACTCACTTGAACGCCATGCCTATGAGCAGTATTGGTCCAGCAAGGAGGAGGAAGAGTGAC
>OVBW01000076.1:0-32880 GCA_900406355.1 Erysimum pusillum | reverse complement strand
TCAACCATCTCTTTGTACTCTTTCCACTTCTTTAGCCTATCAGCCACAGTGGAACCATCTGCTCGAGCCCTTGATTTCCTTTTCTTCGGTGTATCGGTTCCGGTTTGATCATATACAGCCATCTTCTTTTTAGTCGCAATCTCAGAATCTACAAGAGACCAAAAAAGTTTGACTAAGTCTCTTTCTCTCAATTCCAGAAAAACAAAAAAGATTGTCGAGTCACAGAGAATTTATAGTTATAGAGGCACATAAACTACTTGGGCACCAAGGGTGTTTTACTTGCTCACCAAGTTTTTCTATTTTTTTAAATAGAAAAGGCAAATTCGGATTTGAGTTTCTAAATTTTTTAGCCGAGTCTTCCGGAGCAAGCTATTGAACTAATTGTAATTTGTAAAAGCTACTCACAATTAAAGAAACCGTGTAACAGAAATACCCTAAATTAAAGAAATCCCCAAATTTCTCAAAAAACAGCAAAACCTTTAAAAGAGGAAAATTTTCACAAATCAATGAAGAAGAAAACATCTAAAACCCTAGAATCATCAACCCAAAACCCTCGTCGAGACAAATTCAGCGGAAAATCGACGAACCCAGGAAAGCAAAATCATAAAAAATCGGAAAATTAACATACCAGTCGTGAATGATAACTCCAGGATTAGACTCGAATCTCTTCTTTGTCACGCAGATGTTCTTTGTTGTTCGTGTTAAATCGATCTAAATCAAATCTTCTTCGCAAGTTTTCGCGTTCTTTCTAGCGGCTCCTTTGTTTTTCCTGAAGATATAACTTTTACAGAAATCAAATATCTTTTAGGAATCGAAGGGGTATTTATAACTTTCTCTAGATATCTCTGATATTTTAATGAGAGTAGTAGTGACATGGCACTCGTTAATTTGATTTATGGATCATAACATTCCCAGGTGACGACACGTGTTGAAATCGTCACCACAAAAAACACGCTCTTAATACGAGTAAGCAATTGAATCTTTACCATAGTTGATAAACATACACACACAAAGAAACATTATTTAATTTAATAAATAAATTGACAAAAGAAAAGCTTTGAAAATAACAATATCTTTTTTTTTTTTAATAACAATATATTAAACTTGAATTATATATCCCAAAATTTCGATAACAGTGTCAGTAATCATCAAACACAAAGCAACGTCACAACCATAGATTTTTATCTTACTTTTTTCACAGCATCACCCACAAACTTTTATGCTGAAATCATTCATTCCAAATATGAACGAAGTATGACACAGCATCTTAACCTGAAAGCATAAAATCAGAGGAAACACATATTGCTTCTTTTTTTTTTTGTCAAGAAAACACATATTACTATCCTTAGGGTGTGTGACTTTTCAAACTCTCTCTTCATTCTATTAACCGGATAGTCTTTCTCAGTTATGTAGAAAAGCAGTAATTTGTTATTTCTTAACCTCTCTACAAAAAAATTATTCTGCATAATCTCAAAATAATAACATAAGGATAATACAAATGTACGCCAACCAAGAAAAGCACTTTATTCATGCACTATCGATTCGACAAAATCAAAACTTCATAATCGTCTTCGACCTTCCGTCGGCAACAACTCTTCGTCTAACTCTCTTCAACTCTGTAATCGTGGGAACATTCACTGATCCTAATACGAATACATCTAAACCCCATGATGCGATAATAGAAGCTCGCGAATTTGATAGATTAGGGGTCGCTCTTCTTTGTATGTGATATGTGATTCTTTTTTAAAAAATGGAATATTTATAGTCTTCTGAGTTCGGTGGCATCTAGTCAAATGGGCCTGCTACTTCTTTTTTATCTGGCCTATACTGTTGGGCCCTAGGCCGAGTCTTTTCGGATTTCTGTGCAAGGAGAGATCGACAGCGTTAAGTGTTCATATACCAATCGTGTTGATCTCTCATTCACTCCTTGAAATCCTTTTTCTCGGTCAATTAATTTGGTTGGACAAACAACTTTTTGAAGTATTACGTAATTAGTGTAAGATCAAAATGTGTGGAAATTGACTATTCAAACGTAAAGATTTTTTAACGTGCAGAACACTTGGAAGTGTAAAGATTTTTTTAATGGCAATGTAAAGTTTCATGTGATAGTTAATATCAAACCTTTTTATGTAGAAGAACAATAGAAGTGCGTTCAAAAACCAACTGTATACCGGTTTTTCTGCAATACATACTGAAACTGAAGCATACCAAAGTCAAGGATTGGCAACAAAAGAGGAGAGTATTCCTTTAGAGTAGGTTTCAAACTTGGAGTCAAATCATTTCCATATTCTTCCTTTTTTCTTCGCATTTGTTCAAAAGAAACAAGCAGCTAGATAAGCATTGCAAACTCCAAGAGTTTCGTTCTTAATTTGTGCTTACCATATATATATGCTTAAAAACTTCCATTGCTTCCTTTTAGCCGAAGTATCTCCCTTCTTGATTCAAGCTGCAAGAACACAAACAAGATGGCGAATTTGCATTTGAAGCTCATTAAATGCAAAAAAGTATTAATTTGAGAGTTTTGTAAAGTGTTTTTACCAGCTCCATCTCCAAAGTAATCATCCTCTCAGCTTGTTTCATCTGAGTATGCTTCAACTCCTTGACTTCCGACAAAAGCTAGCAGAGAAAAACATATTCATAATAGTTTCATTAGCATAAGCAAAACTGCTTTTTTATATAGCTCAGAGAACAATGGATAACCTAAACTTACCTCAGTCAATATATCCACGAAAGTGGGGGATCCGATTTCCATCTTGAAATGATCCATACGTCCGATGTCATCAACCACGTCTCCTGTAGTTGCGGAAACATAGGAGGATCCACAAGGCGATTTAGCTATACTTCTTTCCTCAAAGTCCCAGGAAATCTTTTCATCCTCCCAACAATTAGGCACCATCGATGAAGAAGCTGCTCCCGTGTTACCCGAAAAGCTCTTGAAACAATCCTTATCCTTAGGATCCTCCAACATCTTGTTCAGTCCATCCAGATGGACTTGGAAGGAAGATGCTGCATCCCAATCGATGACTGAATATGAATCCTCAGCAGGATCTTCCTTGCTAATGCTAGGTCCTATTATATTGTTAGCTGTAGCAGAGGTTCCCTTGGGTCTTGGATGGAGATTTTGTTGATGATAAGCATTCAATTTGACATCTTCACCTTTCTTTGAAGCATTTCTGAACTCTCCACTGTCTTGGCTTAAAGATGGAACTTGAGAAGCAGATGTCCAATGATTTTCAACACCTTTACATGCTTGAGATGAAACTTCATTTGTCAAGGTTTTCTTTTCCAGAGTTGAAGAAGCAGTCATGTTTCCCAGAACTGATGAGTAAGATGCACCGGGTTGTGACATTGATGGTTGAGTTTTTCGCTCATCTGCATTATTGGAAGCTATTTCCCGCTCTTTAATTTTTCCAAGATTGCCTAATCTTGAACCTGATCCGCGTTCGCCTTCTTTTGAGTCTTTTTCTTTGTTTTCTGTAGACTCATCTGAAGATTTGAACAGGTTGCTCCACTTATCAACACGCGTTGCTCCTAAGTCACCTATCTGTGCAAGAGAAGATGCCGGAATAGGCTTTCTGGATGGTGGTCCAGCATCTCTGGATGTCAATGGTGCCCTTACAGATGGTGACGGTGAAAACAAACGGAGCAGCTTGTTTGTCTGACCTCGGTCTAGTTCAAACCAAAACATCTTTTCGTCCTGGTAACTCTCAGCAATTACTGGGCTGAACTTTTCTTCAGGCAAGGGCTCACACCGCACGCGGACTCGTACCTTTACCTGTGACAAAAATTTGCAGAACGAGAGACATTTCAGTTTAGAGGACATTTGGGTGAATCAACTAGAGGAAACATTCTGTACTAAGTAAAGATACCTGAGCAGGATATGGACTTGGATCTGTCCCATTTGACCAAGCTTTGGGATCAATGTTCAATTTTCCTTCACTAGCAGCTTCAAAGATGCCGCGAAGTGTTCTGTCATCGTAATTGAACAGGAACAGCGTCAAACCAGGATCAATGTTCTTGATATATGCCATGTGACGTGCTGGTAAACCTGTTCACAGACAAGCATCATTGTTCAAAAACCTGGTCTCATCATAGCACTCTTTGATATAAGCCTCAAAGATTATATAGATTCAATAGCCAACTAACCAAACAAATTCTTAGCATAGCACTCTTTGATAGTGTTGAACGTGCATCCAAATATAACTCCGCAGAGATCTCCTTTCTTAAGATTCCTCACACACGTAGTTCCATATCCTGATACGTATTGGCCATCCGGAGCCAATGTATAGGTCTCTGTCTTCCTCCCTGCACCCATTGCTTCTCACTAGAACGAATAAAGATATATGTCAAAAAAAAAAAGAAAGAGCAAGAAAAGCAAAACTGACATCAAGTAAAGTGAATCGTCAACACAGACATTGTCTCCAAAATCAAGCAATTTGCACTTATTCTCTCAAGCATTTGCTTCCAGAAACCCTAAGCAGAACCTTTTAGCATTTAGAGACAATGTTAACAACACTAAACCCTAAAAAATTCATGATTGGGGGAGAAACCATGATGAAATTTGTTCTGTCTACTAAGTTCAGAAACCCTAAGCAGAGAGGATCTTCAATTACTGAACGTCAATATCAGTTCCTACTTTAGAAACCAAAGAAAGATGAAAGATCTCATATGCACAAGTGTTCTTCCTCATAAAACGCTCAGTTACAATCGAAGGTTTTTAGAATAGACGAAACAGCAATCTGAATGGAAAATACGATATAGAAACAAATCTGTGGAACTGAGACAATGATACCTCAAATTCTTTAAGCGAACAGCTACTTAAGGTTGAAGGAGACGATCTCACTCACTCCGAGAGATTCAAGGTTTCCTAGCTTAGAAATAAGCAAACAGAGCAACATCAGAGCACATTCTCGAGTAAATTTCAAAGAAATTTCAAGAAAAAAAACATCCGCAGGATCATCTGCTAGAGCGAGAGGAGATTTCCGTACCTGAACGATCGAGAGGCGAAGAAGATAAAGCGAACGGAATCTTTAGAAACTCAAAATTCAGCAAATTTCAGTAGAGAAATGCATTGGGATGAAGGAAAATTTCACAAGGGAAACTGAATCTGAAACGAGAAAGCTTAGGGTTCTTCGATTTGGTAATGGCTAATATGAGAGAGAGAGAGAGAGGAAAAAAGAAGGTACTGGACTGAAATTCGCAGCAAACGCTTCAATTTATTTTCCGAGACAAAGAAAATAGATGAAGCGCGAAAAAGAAATATTTATGAGACGAGTTTACCCTTTTGGGTTTTTGGGCTTCGACACCAGAATGGAAAGTTATAGGGGTGTTTCCGTAATATTATTTATCGGAGAATGCAGAGAGACGTTGCGATTGCCCTGTGTACGACAATCACGTCAATGCTCTGCGTGGGTTAATTAAAAGCATGACAAAAAAAAGATACTAGTAATTAAAAAAATTGTTACCATCATTTTCAAATTAATTCTGAATTAAATTTTGTTTTCTAAATCGGAAAATTGAAATAAGATTACCAAAAACAAATTGAAACAATTAAAAAACAATTAGTTGATTTTTTATCAATGGGTAATGCAACAAATTGAGAACTAAAACGTCTTACTGTATTTTATTTTTATTTTTTATATGGACAGTTAAAGAAAAGAGAAATTGGCAAAAGTAACTACAAAAAAAAACAAAATTAAATTTATAACCAAACCCTCTTCTCTCTCTTCCTTTCTCCTTCCTGTCTCTCTCTACCTTCTTACTAGAAATTTAATTTTTTTTTTTTGGTTATTTCACCAATCCACCCTAAAGAAAATACTAACCGCTGATTTAGTAAACAGACATTGACATTGAAAAAGTTAGATTTGTATTTGTTGTGATGGTTTTGCTAATCGTAATAAGAAAATAAGTATACTAGAGTCTCGCTTCCTTTTGCCGGGAAACTAGGAAGAGAAAAATAAAAGGGCAATTTCCAAAAATACCACCATTTTTGTTTTTTGGATAAAAATACCACCAAAATAAAATAAATTTTTTAATTTTTAAACTTTAAATTCTAAATTCTAAACACTAAACCCTACCCCAACCCTACCCCATAAATACTAAACCCTAAATTGCAAAATAAGCAACCCAAACCAAAGATTTAAAATTCCATAACTATGAACAATTAGTGGTATTTTTGGAAAGAAAACTTTTTTAGTGGTATTGGAGGGTATTTCTCAAAATAAAAGACACGATTATGATGGCCATTATCATAGAGTTTGAATATCGATTATATAAATTACTTTATTTATCTTCTTATTATTCTTTAGTTTTCTCTACTAAATCTATTAAACCAATAATTAAAATCTTGAAACCAAAATAAGTCAGAAACGTGTCATCTCTTTTATCCTAGTCAAAGACGTTGGATTTGGACACGATCAAGAAGCTTAATAAAATACTGAATAGAAAACCTTAATCCTCTTCGTGTCACATTCATAAACCCCCAAAAACACTTTAATAAGAGTAAATGAATAATCTTTTCCTTCTCTCTCAAGCAATGTAAGAACCGCGTTAATCGACTTTATATATTAAACTCTACTTTTATTTTCTTTATTTATTGATTTAGGATACAATCCTTTGATATATAGGAACATCTTTTAGTTAGTTTTTTTGTGCCAGACAGACTTGTTCAAAAAATAAATATTGTTGAGAAAAATGGTGAGTGTTGTGGGAGAGATGTTTTGTAATCCGTACACGACGGAGCTGGTGGTGAGACGGCGGCGAGAGAGCATGAATAGGGATCGATACGACGTTTTCGATCTCTCCGACAATCTCATCTTCACCGTCGACGGTGGCATTTGGAACATCCGCCGTAAACGTGTACTCCGTGACGCCACGGGAATTCCTCTTCTCTCCATGCGCACCAAGGTCACACAAACCTCTTTAATCAAATCTGTTCATCTATAAAAATCATTTAATCGTATTGTTGAGGATCGTCACATGTTAATTATGTTATATGAACTTTAGTTCGGTTTTTAATGGAACGACTTATTAGATATTTCTTGAAACAACCTCTTATACACTAGACCTTTTTAAGGACAATTTGGCTGCATAACCTACTTTCTCCACATATAGAACCCAGCTTAGCCATAATATAACGAGGTAGTAATGCCTAATTTCATTTTTTAGAAAATTGGTAGATGTCAATAGACAGGCTGAGGGTAAATGGCCTAAAACCAATTTTTCTTGCCAACTATTTTTTTGTTAATTTGTTGTTTAATAGTCTTCAAATGTAATGTTTTCTACGTATTATTCAGACTTATTGAAGGACCGATTAAGTATATCGGCAATGCAAAAATTTTAATCGTACAACGTAAAACAATTAAAATTTGATTTCACCAGTTAGTAAGGACTTGGTTTTCTAAAAGGAACAAATGTACAATGTTTCAGGGACTTGTAACAATGAGATACAAGTGGGAAGTATACAAAGGAGAAAGCACAGAATCTGAGGATCTTCTTTTCTCAGCCAGGGAACCAAATCTATTATCCTTCAAAACATCACTTGATGTCACTTTACCACCACACCAACGTTCAACGGTCAGTAGTAGTATCAAGCCAGATTTTCGAACATTTGGTCGTTATATAGGCTCTTCTTTCAAACTCTTTGAGCCAATTCACAATACTCTTCTTGCTGAGGTATGTCATTCATTATTCCTACCTTTTTTGCTTCTTGCTCAAACTAATTGAAACATCATCAAACTAGATTTTATTCGATTATTAAAATGTTATTCGGTAAATAATGCACATATATAATAGATTTTATTAGCTTATTCCTCAAGCTAACCACCGTTTGCACCTATACGGCCATACATAGCTTCTTGTTCGAAGGACCTACACTATAGTTATATTAGTTAAAAGAGTATGATAAATGACCAAATGAGAGCTTATATTATGCAGGTGGTTCATGATTTCTCATGGGTAGGACTTATAAAAGGGAGTTACAGCTTCAAAGTGAGAGTTAATCCATATGTCGATGTCGCATTTGTCGTGGCGTTACTTGTGATCGCAGATGATACTTCCAATCTACGTTAAAAAAAAAATTTAATTATACTGATCTCAGCGGGTTTCAGTATACTGTATACATTTTGGTCAAAAGTTAGATAAATCAATGTTTTGGATAACATTTAAAGTGATATACATCAATGTTTTGGATAACATTTAATGAATTATTTGGGCGTGGAACATTATCCAAAAAAACACTAGTAGTTCAATGAATGTCAACATTTGCGTCACTGCATCACACGACTAAATTAAATAATGAATACGCCCATGTAGACTTTTATAAGTTTTATCTTCCAACTTGATTAATGTCTTTTTTATTAGTTCCGTTCGGTTATTATCGTTCAATCGTCGTCACACCATTTTGACCATACGAACGCCAAAAGAGATATCACGCCAATTAATGCGTGTCCACATCCACAAAAAGACGTATGAGTGACCTTCCTCGTTGCTTCCCACTTCCCATTCTTTCTCTTTCGTATTTTAACTCTTTTTTTATTTGCGCCCACGATCACATATAATCAATTTTATATTTATTTTTCATTGAAAAGACAAACAAATGTAATTCCTACAATCTACACACACCAAAAAAAAGGATCAGAAAACTTTGTTCAAAACCAAATATCTTTGACAAGAATAGCCAAGGAACTGAACTCTAAAATCTAATTCAAAACCAAATAAGTTTGTCATGCATTGATTTGATCTAAAAATTGAGGTAGATACGCAACACAACACTAAATGAATTTTTTTCTTTTTCAACTTGTGTAGTATTAGTAATATAACAAGTTTTAAAACATGTACGTATCTTGATAAAGTCATCTCGTTCATCAAATTAAGGAAAAGTAAAGCTATTACATACGTAAATCAAGGCTAATTCTCACACAAAAAGATAGTATTTTTTGCCAACAAATGCAGAACTTCTCGTACCATAAAACGTTTAATAAAAAATCATCAGAAGATCCCAAAAGCACTTTTTTATTTCAATTATAACATAATCAAACGTTACATCAGACGCAACAAGACAAGTCATTCTTGTTCCCACTAAAACACAAAACAACAATTTTAAGCAATTAAAAAAAGAAAAAAACAACTAGCGATAGCCCCAAACGCGGCCTTAGCGTTCAAAAGCCCACACCGCGTTTAAAACAGCGCCAAATCCTTTCAACCCATAAAACAACAAACCAACCACACACAGATACGTAATCAGCCTTTATTTAGTTATAACCCTGACGTCGCTGTTACTTTACCAAATTCTTCAAATCGCCAGAACCAAACCCGGTACGGATTTACCGGCCCGACCCGAGAATTGGCTTTCCCACACGGAGGGGCAATGCGACGGCGCAATCTCAGCAGAGCGTCGTCCAGCAACAACGTTACCGATCCGTGTGACGGTGAGAGAAGTGTTAGAGTACTCCCTCACCTGTGTAATTATCCCATTCGCTACGGTCCAAGCGTGGATCCAAGAAATCGAGGTCGCAGCGTCGCAGCCTTCGGCGATTACGGTAGATCCGAACGAAACGACGGAGAGAGGTACGAATTGGAACGACGGAGAGACTCCTCCGGTGAGTATGCGCATCAAAAACTGGTGCGGCGGAGGGCCGTGGAACCAATACTCCAGATCTGGGGTTAAGATCTGGTGCACAGACTTAACGTCGCGAGAGCTCAAGGCTTCATACAGTTTCAGAACCACGTCTCGGTTCTTGATCTCTGATTCCGCCAGAGTATCCAGTTCTTGGCGAATTTCTGGAATGAATGAACAATAAAAAAGGAAAGGTGGAAGAAGAAGAGGAAGATGAACGATCGTTGAGGATTTTGAAAATGGAAATGATGAATGTGGGATTTATATAGCGGAGGCTATGGGGTTGGGATATGATTCAGTACAACCAATCCTATTTTTAAGGTTTTTGGATTTTTAGTTTGTGTTGACGTGTCGTTTGGTTAATGGTTAAACTGGATTGCGGGACCGGAAGATAAAGTTCATTGAAAGTTGAGCCAGCTAATGTTTGACCCCACCGTCGTCCTATTAGGTAAATATTTAATAGGTTAATTGAATTAGCTTATGGTAAATATCTCTTCAGTTGACTTTAGTTGATTTGAGAAGAAATCAATTTTTCTATTCAAACCCGAACCTATGAAATTTATGTAAGATTTTTCAAAAATTTATTGATTTTAAAATCATAATATAAATTATTAAATTAAAAATGGATTTCAATTGGAAAAATTACTATTAGATGACCATTGGTATTTAATTTAAAAGCAATTATAAATCTATTAAATCAAATTCTTATCAATATAATAACAAAATATTAAGAGAATAGCACCAAACTTTTAGCTAGTAGCCTAGTAATTAGAAATTATTGAAAAAAATAAGAGAGAACTTTGATTTAAAAAAAATCAATGATTCAATACATAAAATAAACTAAAATCCACTAAACAAAAAATCTCTATATTATTTTCCAATAATGACTTTGTTAAATAATGAATTAGTTCTCGATAATTTTCTTTGGTCATATTATTGGAGGGGATATTTTAAATTGCACGGATCACATTATTCCAGTAATAAACAAGGATTAGTATAATATTTTAGATTCTACTGTAGGGTAATTTAGAAATATGCAAAGAAACGTGTTCAACGAGTGTGTTGGTCGGCCAACCTATCATATACTGTACTAGTAAGTTTCAAAGGTAGCATAACGCATGATCACCTTGACACGTGTCACCTATAGCTCCATCTAGTCATATGACTTTAGTGTACCCATGACACGTTTCGACGTCTATACTACATTTATACGTATATTGGGGGATTATATAGGAGTTAAAAGATATTTTGAATAATTTTGGAATGATAGAAATTTTTAAAGAATTTTACTTGTGTCGGGCAAGCTTTAAAATGAAAATAAAGGCAAGCTTTTAATATAAATGGAAAGTTGATTACACAAGAAAATACAAAAAGCTGATTACATAAAGAAATAAGAGAAATGCCTTCCAATACCACTAAAAAAATTTTCTTTTTCCAAAATACCACTATTTATTCATAAGTATGTAATTTTAAATATTTGGTTTGGGTTGATTATTTTGCAATTTAGGGTTTAATATTTATGGGGTAGGGTTGAGGTATGGTTTAGTGTTTAGAAATTAGAATTTAAAGTTTAAAAATTAAAAAAATTATTTTATTTTGGTGGTATTTTTGTCCAAAAAACAAAAACAGTGGTATTTTAGAGAATTGCTTAAGAAATAATTATACATAAGTGGATTAGTGATGTGGTTCTCCACGAAAATGACTCTTGAGACAGCGACGCTTAATTCCTATATTGCATACTGATATTTTTTTTTTTTGGTGGGATATTGCATACTGATATTGATCTTTCTCCAAGATGACAACTTTTAGTATCATATATAGTTACTATAGTTTTATATTATTTGTTAACATATAAAGCAGGTGAAGAACACCAATACACCATTATCGATACGTTGGCTATCAGGCTATAGACCTATAGTCTATCGATACGTGAAATCCCTTATGTAATCCACTGAGACTTAAAATTTGAACCCAAACCTTACCAGAAAACCAAGCAAAATTTTCAACTGAAATTTTTAGTTGGAATATTCGATCTCTCCTTCGCTTTCGCAAAATACTGACTCGAAAGAAAAAATAAACTCAGAAAGTCTAATTTTCTATAAAACATTTCGAATGCAAATACAAATTGTCAAACTGTTACAAAACCAAGTAGGAGACGAGATCAATACTGCAACTAGGCTGGTGAACCTCGTTTTTCTCGGATGGGATTCGATTTATGAACTTTTGTTTTTATCTTGAAGTCTGTATGTATACCTTACGGGAACCGGAACTATTGCGGTACGATTTTCTTTGGTTTGAAACTTTCATTAGGTTTGGTTCGGTTTATAAATACAAAGTAACCAAAATCTGTTTTAAAATACAAATGTCTGAAGAAATTTGGTATTTTCAGTTTAGTTTGGTTTCCGTTCTTATTAATCGAAATGGGACTATGTCCAAGAGATGTGCCTAGACCAAAGATGTGATAACATGACTGACTCAAATTCTCTCACGGCTCATCTGAGAATCCATCTCAGGTTCTTACTATTTTACCTCAAAAGCCAACAACTTCTCCAGCCACCTGGTTGTAAGTTACATTAGCTATTAAAAGCAAGCCTGAAAAGGCCAGCATTAGATCGCAAAAGTCTCACTGAAGTATGAACAAGAAAAATTTACATTACACAAGAAACCGCGAAAGTTCTAAACCAGAAACTGAAATTGTATTTAACTCACATGGAGAAACCTGCTTCATCAAACTTTGTAAAACATTCAAAGAGACTTGTATTCAAAAGTTATCCCCAAATCAAACTCATACAACACCTCAAGAGGAAAGAAGGAGAGTTACCAGTGGATTCGGATTCCACAGTTGTGCAAATCAAGCTTCTCGGTGTATAGACAGAGGAAAAGGTGGAGTCAGAGCAACCTCGCTTTTTTCTTCTTCTTTCTCTCTAGGTGTCTGTACATTTGGACTATGTACCTCTTTCCAAAACCTGCTCGGGCTAGGAGAATTAGCTCCGCTCATGTTTTTCGGGGAGCTCCCGAGACCAAACCGAGGATCAAACACACCTTCTTCACGAGGCAGAGGAGACACCAAACTCTTCTCTTGAGCTCTTTGACAGAATTTATCTTCCACTATCTCATAAGAGTTTGCAGTCCGAACTTCTTGAGCTAAAGAGCACCAGCAACAGAATAACCACAGCGCACAATCAGCAATCGCGGCTCTACCGAAGCAGAACTTATAACTCGGCAATTTGAATCTTTTCCTCATCTGAATTCTCCAGAATCCACCATAGAGCAAACCAAACAAACAAAGAAGGATTCCAGATATCCCAAGCGCCTCCCTAACCGTCTCATTATCGATATTAACTGCAGCTAAGTTGAATATAAAGAAAGGTGCCAAACAAAAGAGAATAAACGTTGCTATGTGAACATACATGTTCCCAAACCCAACCCTCTCCATGTTCCATCCAAAGACACAGAAAGTGCAGAAAAGAGAAAGATAGGCCAATGATATATCATCCCAAATATCCAAAATTCCACCACTCCATTGAGGATCACTCACAGGAACCATTCCATCCCCAACCCCCGTGGAAGTAGAAGCAAACGAATACCTCCTCTCTAAAGTAAACCGGCGATTCACAGACCCTTCTTCACGTGGCAGTTGGTTCTCCTCGTCTTCATTTGAATCATCATAATCTTTCCCAAGTGGGCTTAGTATAGTGTACAACCCCGCAACCGCAGGAGCTCCAATCGCAGCAGAGATACATATAGCGACTCCAATGGGAGGTCTCTCTGATCTCCTGTATCCAACATTAAGACCACAAAGCGCGTACTGAGCAAAACAATTCAAGTGAAGCAAAATGATAACAACCAAAATGTGCATCCATTCATTCGGCTTATAAGTCCCGTTCTTGCAATAAGCTTTCCTAAGCTTTGTAATATCATCATGCTTCCATCTACAAAGAAGCACTAAGTGATAAAACCGTTTCGGATGTTGATAAAGACACATCAAAGTAAACAACCCATTAAGGATTTGGTTGTTAACTTCAAACCAAGCATCTCTCTGTGACTTCTTAGGCAAAGCATGATTCAACATACCAGTCATCACCATGAAGAGAATGGCACCAGAGACTGCAACAACAAGTATCCACACGAAGAGAGCCATGTTAATAGGATTCTTGATCCATTCTTTCCCCATTTTCATCAGAGAAGTCCAATCGATTTTCCGGTGAAGCACACCACTGATTCTTTCCCTGAAATTATGGCTGCTGCCACTACTTGAGCTCCTCACTGACCGTGAAACCTCGTCTCTATCCTCAGCCATTTTCTTGAACTTAGCTGAAGGTGATCCAAATTTCAGAAGCTTGATTCTGCTAGAAGCATCAGGCAAAGCACTAATTGACCATTTCCTGGGTCTACCATCACCAATAAGATGTCTTTTAGATGTAGAAACATCAAGAGGACAAGGAGGAACCGTAGTTTTCCCAGAAGAACCATTAGATTCTTCAATCTCCGCTTTCAAATTCCCATCACAATTCGATCCCATTATCTCTCTCTTGAAGATCCAAAATCTCGTGGAATAAAGCTACTCAAAGGCATATATGCTTTGCAAGCTTCAACATTGTTGGCAAAGAATATAAAACCCAGAAAGAAGAGAAAGATTCGAACTTGCCCACGAAGCTTCTCAGCACATTGAAACCAATCAAGTCTTCAGATTTGACTAAACAAAGATGGAAAGAAAAGGAATCAAACCCCTAATTGGGAAACTCGTTGAATCGAATTAAAAATACCCAAAAAATCCGATTCAGCTGCAATTAACAGAGACAAATCCAGAAAAAAAGAAAAAATAGAAAGAAGCGTTACTCAAGACTATGAATTTTCAAAAAGGAGACTTTGAAGAAGAACCAAATAAGCGCGGAATCATAAAGGTAAAGGCTTTCTGGTGGGAAATTGAAGAATTTCTGATTGGTCGTTGAGGAAGAACAAGTCTCAGACTTTTTTTTCTTTTTTTCCTCTTGGTAGCAGTTTAACTTAGCATTGATCAGGCCGCCATTATTGTCCCAATGAGTATATTATTAGTTTATTACACACAAAATATGGAAAGGCAAAAAAAAAACACAACGTTTCGTATATATTCTCTTTTTTTTTTTTTTTGTTAAAGGGCATTCTCAATTTATTAACCCACAAATGTTTCCGAATATAATAGGTAACTCTTCTTCTGATACTGATACGTATAGTTTCTTCAACTAAATACGTTTTCTACATTGTAGTTTGTGTTTTTGGTCGTTTATCAATTAAAAAGTCTTCCCACCCTCCAAGACGCCGAGCATATGGAATATCACTAGTTTATAACTAACGGTCTCGATCAGACCGAGATTCTCACATGTTACTGTGTTTGTTATCTGTCGGAATTCGAAGCCATACAATGGTTAACTATGCATTTAGAGTGTTTTTATATCAGGTTTTGGATTCGACCTTTGGAAATACATTCTTTTACGAATTGTTGATGTAAATATTTATAGTGTTGAAGTATAGTCACATATCGCTAGTCCTTTTTTGCGTGTGTTATAGTAACTTGGAAGTAAACTTGTTTATCATGGTTTCATATGATATACAAAAAAAAATTGTGTATAAAAATTAGTTAATTCCGTCCGTTTGATTATTCATGAATGAGAAAGAAATTCCTATATATATATAGTCTCATATCTTCTTCTTTGGTTGATCGACGAGATATATAATCAATAATAAATAGTATTATTATTTTTATTATTTTATCGAAGATCCAAATACGTTCTGACGGATATATTTATTCGACAAAATAGAAAAAGTTAGCAACGACATATACAACCTTCCCCAACTACAACAGGATCACATGGCCAAGTGCAATCAGCGCATGGAGCCTTTTGCGGATGTACAACATGTAGAGGAGTCTTTTGGTGTATAACATGCGGGATGGCTTCATTTTGCAGCACATTTCGACCTTCCACGACGCTAATACTTGAAAATGTTACATCTACAACGTTTAAGCGAGAGTAAGTTGAGTGCTAATGCAATTGTTAATTGATTGAATTTTAGAAAACTGTTATGCTGATTAACTTTTATATAATACAAATGAACAAAATCGGGAAAATCTCATATTAACGTTGCCATATCAAAGATAAGAAATACTTACGAGATAGGAGAATTATAAGGCAAAAGAAAGTGATAATGTTGGAGACCTTCTTCATTTTACTTGGAACTTTTATCAAAAAAAGTGAGCGATTCAAGAGTAAGAAAACTAAAAATAGTGCTGAGTTAATAACTTCTCACCCTTGTGTGCAATTTATATATGTAAGAATAATTGTGTTATGTGGTAAATTAGTCATTATTCTAAGTAGGGTGGTCTCTTTATAGGAAATATATACATTTTATAATTGAAAATCCAACAAGACATTCATAATGTAATCTTATATGGATTTGTTTTATATTTGGTTTACATATTTGTATCTTAAAATCTTTAACAATAGTAAAAGGATTTTGTTTCTATGTTGATTAAATCTAACTTTTAGAAAAAGCATGTAAAAACTTTAAATATTTTTAAAATTACATAAATGAATTGTATTTTTTTTTTTTTTTTTTAACACAACTTAGCATAAATGAATTGTATATGAAAGAAAAAAACAATGAGAAAAAAAGTTAAAAGAAAATTTCTCTTAAACCAACTATAAATAAATGACCACAAAATTAAATTAGTTTCTTCGATTGGCCCATTAACGGCCTTTAGCTGTATAATACTACTACTAATAAATACCCAAAACTTCGTGGTGTTTTTACACCCTCTAAAACGACGCAACGTCTTACATAAAGAACGTAAAACGGCATTAATGGCGTGATCCTCTGGATAATTTTATTTTGCTCTCTCACCTTCTCTCTCCAACGTTGTCTGGCTCCAAACGTATGAACCAGAACAAAGGCTTTTAGATAGTTCCGTGTGCGAACCCTGAAATCATTCAATAAACCTCAAACAAGAAACGAATGCTTTTGTTCAATCGTCTTCCCATTCTCTGATTCAAAAGAAACCCTAATTAAATTATCATGGACTGCTCATGCAGTACTCGTCCTTCTTCTCTGCTAATCTCTTCCGAACCATCTTTTCGCTTTCCCCACTCTAATTTCGCCTCGAATCTCAGCTTTCAGGTTTGTATAAGTATCCTTAGTATCCTGCTTTAGCTTTGATTCGAAATCAATGGAGAACAATTTTAAATTTCTGGGCTTTTTTTGTTTTGTTTTTCCAGATACCGAAAGATACGAAGTTGGCGAAGCAGCGTCTGGTAGTGAGAAGTTCTTCTTCTGAGTCTGATCAAAACGGCGACATTAATGGGTTCCCTCTCAAACCAAACAAACTCTTTATGCAAGAGGTAAAAGTTTTATTTGTGAATTGGGAAACCATAGAAGTCTTTGTTTTGGTGATTGAGAGAAGAAGAAATTTTGATGAATTTATTGATGATCTGGTGAATTTTAGGCGATTGGAGCTGAGTATGGAGAAGGGTTTGAGACTTTTAGACAGGATGGTCCTCTTAAAGTTGATGTGGTAAGAGCTACTTATGCTTATGAATCATGTACTAGTTAGAATTTGATCAGAAGTCTGCTTATGGAAAGCTTGTATTGTAGGTTACATGTGATTTCTTTATTTTTTTTGCTTAGGATTTCTGGAATGAGAAATTGCAAGATGGGTTTCTTCAAAGAATACGTTACGCAATGAAACCAGATGAAGCCTATGGACTTATTTTCTCATGGGACAATGTTGTGGTAATTCTTTGACACCATCTTTATGTTTGCAACTTAAGTTAGTTGAAGCTCTTGTAGCTTATAACTTGATCATCTACAATAGCTTCTTCTTCTGGTGGGGCATGAGGTTTCCTCTTATAAATATCAGTTTTTAGTTTGTTTAGATAATGCTGCCCTATTATTTAGTAAATCTCAAAAGTTGTAGGATAGAATTGCGTGGTCCATGCATACTTGTTTTAGGCTTAGTTCAGCTACACTTTCTTTTTCTTCTTGCGGATCTGATAAAAGTTGTTGAATAGAATTGCTTATTTAGATGATGCTTTCATGTTAGCTGGTAAATCTCAAAAGGTCTATAGTTGAATTGCATGGTCCATGCTTACTTCTTTTGGTTTCAGAAGTCAAAAAGTTTCTGATTTTTCCATTTATGGTTCAAACTATAGGCTGATATTCGAAGTCTTAAGTTGGAAGCTTGGAAGCAGCTCGCTGCAGAAGAAGGTAAGTTTTTATTGCTCTCCTGCTTTTAAAGTTCTTACCCACATATAGTCTGATATAGTAATATCTTTCTGCGTATGTGTGAGTGGAAAGAGATATCGTGTAATACCTGCTCATATATATTTAGTACTGATCATGCACCCTTTAAGGAATGCGGGAGAGTTTCCAGAGATATCAATGAACTCAAACGGTAGATTACCTTTTTCAACGGCGATGCATGTAGTTGTCTTGTTTGTTTATTTAGAGGTCTGATATGTGAACTGCTCTAATGAGATAATTGGGTATGTAGGCTCTTTGCAGGTGTGTATGAAACTTCAAATGCATCATTTTATCCTACTTATGCTTAACTACCCATTTCTCTTACATTAAATTGTTTGGCAGGAAAAGAAATTATGGAAGAAGATGACATCCAAAGACTGTTGCTCCATGCCGGCCCTGACCATGTGCTGAGTAAGGTTTGAGATTTCTTTTCTCAGTTGCCATTTTCCTTTGATATGGAACTTTAAGCCAGCAATGAAATGAATATATCTTGTGAAGTCAAAACCTTGTCTCATGGTATTCTTGTATGTTTATGAGTTAGCCATGAAGATATCTATGTATATGATCGATTCATATCATGAGGAAATGGATTTAATTACTGGTTGATTCCAAAATATTTCAGGTGTTGTTTTGGGAAAAAACGCAAAGCAAAATCGACATATTGAAACTCAGGCTATCAGAAATATATTACGATAATCTTCTCAGAGTAAGGTCTTTCTTTATCAATCTTTGTATTACCAAAATGCTTTTGTTTATTTAACTCCATATTTAACTCCATGAGTTGTGTCGCAATCGATATTTCAGCTCACAGAACCAAAAGAAGGACTTAGAGATTGGCTCGACGCTGTTACAACTGCTCGCATTCCCTGTGCTGTTGTCTCAAATCTTGATCGAAAAAACATGATTAATGCTCTTGAACGGATGGGACTCCAAACGTATTTTCAGGCCAGTAATAGCTTTGGAGAATTATCTTACGTTTTGCTGATGAAAGGTTATATTTGCTGATGCTTGTTTTCATTATCTGTTTCAGGCAGTGGTTTCTGAGGAAGATGGTATGGAATCAATAGCTCACAGATTTCTTTCTGCAGCTGTGAAGGTACCATTCGATTCAAATGCGAATCCTAGGCAGTTTCTGAGAAATGTTGTTAAAAAGTTTATAACTTTTGCGCAGTTGGATAGAAAACCATCGAAATGTGTAGTGTTTGAGGATGATCCTAGGGGTATAACCGCGGCTCACAACTGTACAATGATGGCAGTGGGATTAATCGGTGCTCATCGGGCGTAAGTAGAAAAATTACTCTTCTACCCTTTTTGGGGAACTGGAAGCATTCTAGCATCTAACTTTACCAAAAACAAATCTGCAGGTATGATCTGGTTCAGGCTGATCTTGCTGTTGGAAACTTTTACGAGCTATCGGTGATAAACCTCAGAAGATTATTTGCGAACAAAGGCTCTACATTTATGGATCACGAGAAACAGATCATAGAAAAATTGCCGCCCAAAAGAAAGCTAACCATTGATACCATTTTCTAAGCTCTGAATCGTAGTAGCATATAGTAGTTAGGTTAGGTTCATAATATCTTAAGTTCTTGTCTTTATACATATGCTTGATACTACTAGACGCAAACTGGATCTATCGAGTGAAGCTTATTATCGTCATTTTCTTGGGGGTTTTTGTGCAAGGGCAATGCTTTAACTTGTAACTCGTTGCATTGTACATTTTTGGTTGTGTGGATTTTCCTGAGAAAGCGATTGGAAAGTGGACCCAAGAAAACATTCTTGGAGCTTCGGACAATGGCATCAATGGTGGGCTGTTAAAACGAATCAGATACCTTTAAAGTAGAACCCAAAAGACAAAACTGGAACAGTGACTGTTCAGGCGAAGTGGTGAAACTGAAACTTACCCATTTGTGTAGAAATTGCATTCATATTTTTTTATGTCGAAGTCGAATTTCGAAAGAGAATAAAAAAAAGAGGTTTTCCTTTTGGGAAATGGATAAGTGTAGCAATTTGATTGTTACAAGTAAATCCAAAAGGACCTTTGATTCAATTTGCGAATTTGATTGACATGTGCCCTATTAATTGTACTCCACAGAATCGCATAAATCACAAAACTTTTATAAAGTATCTCTTAATTATTAATTAATGAATGTATATATAACTCAATTCGACATTTTATTGGGTGGGGATTTTTTGAAAAGATAAAGAAAAGTGGGGTCTCGTTTATGTTTGTACTAATCATAATCAGAATGTTCTTTGAGAGACTTATTCTTTGTTTGTTCCATTTTGCATAACTTAAACTTGTAATGATTAGATTTTCCAATGTCATTAGCTAGCTNTTTTTTGGTTTTTTTTTAATTTTTTTTTTTTTTTTTTTTTTTTTTAATAATATGTATTGAGAAAGGTTGCTTTGTTTGGAATATAATTTTAGTTTTCTAGCAAAAAAAAAATAATCATTTCAAAATCTTTTACACAGATTTAAATTTCTTTTGATTTAACGGATAACCCAAATTAAACTTCCAATAGATTAATCAGGCATCCATAGTTTTGTACAAATTGTAAAAAAACTTGTTGACAAGTAACTTCCTTTTTCACCCTAAAGTGATCGATCCACTGATTAAAAAAATATATATTCCATTATAATAAATATTTTATTTCTGAATATTAATATCCAAGTTCTCGTCCGACAAAGTGAACATTTCAATACTGAAAAGAGATTCAACATATTGGTTTTCCTAAAACAACTAACGAAACTAATTATCGTTAAAACAGGTTAATGACACGTTTCTTTAAAACAAGCAAAGTAATATACGATCACAGAATAAAGGAAGAGAAAAGGAGATGCAAATAAGAAAGTTAGGACTTACGAATTTGATATTTGTACTCACCCAATTGGTTATGAGCTTTTATTTGTCTTAATATATGAATTAAATGGGTGAATTTGTAATGCCACTTTTAAACGAATTTGTATAAAAATACATAACAAAAAAGGGTCCACTTCTCCCCAGCCAGCAAAATGTTGATTTTGACACATAGAGGATAATATGGAAATAACCAAAAACAGTGGTATATTAAATGAATTAAAATGCTGATCATCCACAAACCACAATTACTTAGCTTTTTTCCTTTCTTTTTCATATATTTTATAAGAAATAAACAACTTGCATAAAACAGAAGTTGATATGTTGTTTGTAGATACAATCATGTAGTACCAAGTAATACACCTAATATCATGTAAACTTTAGAGTTGCGTGCATTTGGATGAAATAATATAAAGATGAATTAATATCCTAACGAATTACTGTGATGCACCCTTCTATATATGTTTTTGATAAAAGTTTGATCAATTTTTTTTTTGAACCCTATATAGATTTCATATAGAAAATATATAATCTTCACATACTTTTCAAAGAAAGAGAGATCTTCGGTTAAGTCAAATAATCCAACTAACACACATGAGGACAAGATGTTGCTTGTGTTGCCTACACACTTTAGAGAAAATGGATCAAAAGTCTACAACCGATTATTTTCAAAATCCATGTAAAGTAGTACAGTATTTTCTTACAATCGATAAAAGTTTTAAAACGAATTAATGTTGTGTTTAGCCGTAAGCTACAGAGTACAGATCAGAACCAAATTCGAATCTTATATGGTGTCGCCAAAAGTCTTGAAAAATAGTTGTATGTATCATTGCTTATTTAATCTGTTCACTAAAATACTAATGATTAACAAGTATTTTAATGTATTAGATATATTTTTAGTGGGTTTTTTAGAAAAGAAGAAAGTTAAAACACAAGAGGGAAAAAAGTAGAGGCCAACACTTCGCCACTAATCACTTTGGTTTGGCCAACTCCATCATCAAAAAGTTCAAACCCCTCCACTGATTAAACTTTCTTAATTTCCCCAAATCCACTGCATCTTGTGATACGCGTCGCTTTACAATTATTTTCATACACAAACATACACACACGCTTAACTTCCCCATCCATTGCATCTAATCATAGGTTAATACATTTTCAACGAATTAGAATCTTAAGTAGTTAACTCGTTTGTTGACCAAAGAAAAAGAAGTAATTAACTCGTTGTGCATAAATGTCTATATAAATGCGTGAAAACATTAGCCGCTCTTAACTTGTGGATGGTTTTATGAATGTTAATTAACTGAACGAGTTTTTTAAAAAAAAAATCAAACTAAGCTATTTGATTTGATCTAGTTAGTAGAGAAAAAAACATTTAATTGAATTAATAATTTTCTCGTTTAAAACTTTTTGTTCGATAAGAGGAGACGACCAACAAATAAAATGTTGTAGGAAAACTTTGTTGAAAAGTCCCCTAAAGTGATTGATTGATCCGATCGAATTACATTATGCTCCCTTTGTTTTGTTCTTTTCTATTACATACCAGCTTCCATTTTGTCCTTTTCTTTAATATTCTTATATCATGTAATACCTTGATTTTGAAAATATAGTTGTGTATTTAGATCTTACCCACAAAAAAAAAAGTTGTGTAATTAGAAAATCATATAAGTATAATTTTTTGGTTATTAACTACATTAAATCCGTTTGGCTTTCCAAAAATTTATATGAAAATTTGTACTTTAGTCAACAGTAATTCTAAGATGGATGCCATACAAAGAAAAAAATCTCTGTTTTATGACTTGTATAAATTTTATCATCTTCGTATCTATTCAAACTATTTAAGCCATACCAAAGCACACCAATAAAGAACTAAAAAAAAGAAAAAGAGGGAAAATTTGAAGAGAAAACATTATAGGAGAAAATTAGGAAGCAAAGATTCATATGATAGTGCCTTGTTGGTTGTCGAAATCATGTGGAGACGAACAACAAACTGACAGCGCAAAAAGAGTGGTCGAACGATGCTTTCCCATGAAACTTTATATTTCTTATTTTATTTTGTAAAATACGACTATATAATGCTTTTGTTTTTTTGGGGCAAACTATATACAGTAATGCTTCTAAATAACGATAATGCTTCATGATTTTTGGGGGTTGGACCCACTAAGTTAAGATCTATTGTTACTTATCCAATAAAAAAAGAACCGAAAGAAAAGAAATTTATATATGTAAGTTGGATACAAAGTGGAAACATGTCGAATTGTGTTCCTTTTACCGACCCTCTATATTAAGTCGGGGTGGTCGGTTTATTAATGCTTTTCTTTGGAATTCAAGTTTGTTAGCATTCAAAACATATAGTATAATGATTTGATGTTTTATTTTTTATACAATAGTATTTATTTGTATATTTGATCTTGGTCGTAAGTATTATATCATTCGAAAATGATACAATTACTATTTTTCAGCAGTAAAAATTGTCAACAAAACAGAAAAAAGGTAATTAAAAAGTTGACGGACTATTGTGGCCACCTAAGATGTAAGCGCGCCGTAAGTTTTTTAATCTAAATTTTAAGTTTAATTCATTTCACTATCCCATACATCTAAAACATCATCAAAATATTTGCCTTTTTATTGTTATATCAGGATCATCAATTACTGTTTTAAGTTTTAACGGCATTATTTTGTAACCGCTAAAACATTACACCAAAAGAAAATGGTAATTAACCAAGAAGAAACAAAATGGTAGACAGATATTGATGGGTATCTTTTTTTTTTTCGTTGACGGCATTGATGGGTAAATGATACAGTAGATATATTGATATACATGGCTATAAATTGGACTGTGAGGAATCGACTTTTAGAATATATCTACATTGACTATCACATATATCTCTTAGATGTCTTTAGTGTATACATATATATCAATGTCTATAAAGAATGATTCTAATCCACAAGGAATGATCACACCTTCTGTTCGCTATATGCGAGACCTTGATGGTCTCTTGGTTCTGGATTAAGATATTCCATCTTTTTAATATCTTACAGACATCTCTTTAATTCATTAAAAGTTTTAAATTAGTACATGCTCTTTAAAAAGCCAAAGCTCGTAAGAAAAATATTGGAGATTCATCACTAAACTAGTACATGCGACTTTTTTTTTTTTTTTAATAAATAGTACAATCGATTATCTAGAAACCAACCTTTAGTTATGTGGACAAGATAAAATCAGACAAAATAATATGGTTTGAACTCTCACCAAAAAGAAGTTTAGACGAAATTGTTGTCAAGTGGGTGAAATGCATTTATTAATTGCAAATTTATTACACTACCAAAAGCAAAATGACTGTCCAAGGCGGGCATCTCCTCACGTGAAGTCGGCCACCACCAATCTATTTTCCAATAATTGATATAAATTCACAAACCACATATAGAATTTTCATNTTTTTTTTTTTTTTTTTTTTTTTTTTTTTTTTTTTTTTTTTTTTTTGCGATAAAAGTGCCTACTACTACTAGTGAGGAGATTAACAACATATTCAACCATGAATTCGATAACACATGAACTCAATAACACATGATTTAGAACATCTATATATCTCAACCATGTATTGATGAATGTTTATATTCGTTTACTTCACGATATATCGAGACACACTTGTGTTCGTTTCCTTGTGTCCAGTATCATGACGTAATTCTGCACACTTTCCATACACGTACCATCTCCTAGTAATTGATATGGTGCGGTTGATATTGTGAACATCTTCTATATATATAAAGCCACAACGACGATTACAAATCCAATATTCTTACTTCGGTTAATCCTTCATCGTTCATTCGTTCTCATCATCAGATATGCCGTTGGTAAGATCATCGTATCATTCTTAATTTGTGTTCCTTTTTTCTTTCTTTTAAAAAAACAGATATTCATGCCTTCAATCATGGGTGGAGTAGTTCTAGCCCTAGCTAAAAGGCTATTTATTATAAAATAAAATAATTAGCATACAGCTGTAAATAATTCTAAAAACTCATCTTGTACCAAATTTTAATCACGCGTAAATCAATAGAGTGTACACGATTGGAAATAAATACTGCGGCCTAAGAAAATAAATTGTTATCAACAAGAGTTGTAACTTGTTAGTTGTCTAGTTGATAGTGAGACCCAAACAATAAATAGCATGGCACTCGTACACAAAACACACACTTATAAATGGATGGTCCCCAAACTATATGTTACGTCCAAAATCTACATTGATTTCTCTCGTTCAAATATACTCCTCATCTTACCATTTATTCATGAATAACTTAAAAAAATTAGGATTAACTCTACCTACTACATCGGAGAAAAATTAACTCACATTAAACAGATGATTAATAAACCAATAAAATAAAGATGATTAGTTCTCTTATTCTTTTAGTTATTTTTCCCTTACGTACTACGTACTAAAATTTTCGTGTACGTAGTTTCATGAGAATTTTTAGTAACGTACAATTTAATAAACCAGCTTACTTGATATTAGTCAAACCGATATCTTTGACTTCCCACCAACAAATTGAGTTAAAAATGGCTCAACATTTAAAATTGCAATCCAAAATTAGCTTGCAAAAATAACGAACAACGTTTTAATTTTGTGAAACTATTATTATTATTTTTTGTTAAATTTTTTTTTTGTCAACAGCATATATTATTTTTTGTTAATAANAAATTGCAATCCAAAATTAGCTTGCAAAAATAACGAACAACGTTTTAATTTTTTGAAACTATTATTATTATTTTTTGTTAATTTTTTTTTTCAACAGCATATATTATTTTTTGTTAATATGTTTATGAAATTATTATTATTATTATTGTTAAAATAAGTTTGCTAAATTATATCTTAAGAAATATTCAGAATTTTGTTACGTCTATATTGGATATTAAAAAAAAAAAAAAAATCTTAAACAAGTTGAGAGGTCAAAGTCAAATGGTCAAATATATAATAGGATTAGTTAAGAGTTGTTCACATTTGTATTTTGTAGCCAACTTTGTATCGTGACCTTGTTGGCCGCAATTGCTTGTAGTTGCCACATATGCAATACACACCATATAAAATCTTGCTGCATTTTGATCGTTACTTAACATACGAAAAAATACAAAAAAATAAAGAACTTTGTATATCGTGTATACTTAATTATCTAAACGTCGGAAAAATACTCTTCCATACGTNAAAGAACTTTGTATATCGTGTATACTTAATTATCTAAACGTCGGAAAAATACCCTTCCATACGTGTGAATACATGGAATTATTATAATTATTCTGAACAAATTCAATAGTCAGAGATTTATATCACAAACACGTTACAAAATATAAACAAATAAAGTGAGCAAGAATCGTGGACACATGGTTACATGTGAGATACTTCTCTCCTAAAGATCCCCTTCCTCTAACCAGAATCTTTCCTCTTTTCTCTAATCATATCAAAAGCTCCCTTAACCATCTCTCCCAGCTGTATATATCTGTAATTTTTATATTTATATATATATATATATAAGCAACTCTGTTCTCTTTCACTAGATTACAAAACCAAGAACGAAACTAAAACTTGTATTTTTCTTACTTCTGTGATCTCTCTAATGGAGCAGCAACAGCTACCTTCTAGNTCAAAAGCTCCCTTAACCATCTCTCCCAGCTGTATATATCTGTAATTTTTATATCTATATATATATATAAGCAACTCTGTTCTCTTCACTAGATTACAAAACCAAGAACGAAACTAAAACTTGTATTTTTCTTACTTCTGTGATCTCTCTAATGGAGCAGCAACAGCTACCTTCTAGTAGTAGACCCAAGCCCAAGCTACTGAACCGGCTCAACACCTACGTCGGTTCTAGCCGAATTGGTAAGCGTTTCAAACTCTCCGAACGTAATTCTACTTTCACGACGGAGCTCCGTGCTGGTACGGCCACTTTTCTCACCATGGCTTATATCCTCGCCGTCAACGCTTCAATCCTCTCTGATTCCGGTGGAACTTGCTCTGTTTCCGACTGTATCCCTCTCTGCTCAAACCCAACGATCCAACCTTCTCAGTGTACCGGACCGGGTCTCCGATTAATCCAACCCGACGTGTCCTGTAAATTCAACCCGGTTAATCCCGGTTACGCCGCATGCGTTGAAGGAATTCGAAAGGATCTAATCGTCGCCACCGTAGCTGCGTCTCTGATCGGATGTGTAATCATGGGATTGATGGCGAATCTTCCTCTAGCTTTAGCTCCGGGAATGGGAACAAACGCTTATTTCGCTTACACCGTTGTCGGCTTTCACGGATCCGGTTCAATCTCATACCGGACTGCACTCGCCGCCGTTTTCATCGAAGGATTGATATTTCTCTTCATCTCCGCCATAGGTTTCAGAGCAAAGCTTGCGAAACTCGTCCCTAAACCAGTCAGAATCAGTTCCTCCGCCGGAATCGGGCTTTTCCTCGCCTTCATCGGTTTACAGAACAATCAAGGAATCGGTTTAGTCGGTTATAGTCCTTCAACTCTCATCACTCTCGCTGCTTGTCCAACCTCATCACGAGTATCGTTAGCTCCCGTTATAACGTCAGCTAACGGAACAGTTAGTTTACTCGCCGGAGGAGCAGTTTCCGGCGATATTATGTGTCTTCACGGAAGAATGGAGAGTCCCACGTTTTGGCTAGGCATCGTCGGATTCGTGATCATAGCTTATTGTTTGGTGAAGAACGTGAAAGGAGCGATGATCTACGGGATCGTCTTCGTAACGGCCGTTTCGTGGTTCCGTAACACCGCGGTAACTGCGTTTCCGAACACAACGGCCGGAGATGCAGCTCACGAGTATTTCAAAAATATCGTTGATGTACACGTCATCAAACACACCGCCGGAGCTTTGAGCTTCTCCGGGATAAACAAGGGACATTTCTGGGAAGCTCTGGTGACATTCCTCTACGTCGATATTTTAGATACGACGGGAACGCTTTACTCTATGGCTAGATTCGCCGGATTCGTCGACGAGAAAGGAGATTTCGCGGGACAGTATTTCGCGTTTATGTCCGACGCGTCTGCGATCGTGATTGGATCGTTGCTTGGTACATCTCCGGTGACGGTTTTCATCGAATCGTCGACGGGGATACGAGAAGGAGGGAGGACGGGGCTGACGGCGATTACGGTGGCGGTTTATTTCTTCTTAGCGATGTTCTTCACGCCATTGCTAGCTTCAATTCCGGCTTGGGCGGTTGGTCCGCCGTTGATATTAGTGGGAGTGATGATGATGAAATCGGTGACGGAGATCAACTGGGAAGATATGAGGGAGGCGATTCCGGCATTCGTGACAATGATTCTGATGCCGCTGACGTACTCCGTGGCGTATGGATTGATCGGAGGGATTGGGAGCTACATCGTGCTACATCTATGGGATTGGGGAGAAGATGGTTTGGTGAAATTAGGTTTCTTGAAAAGGAAAGCTGAAAAAGAGGATAATGATAATGGAGTTGTCAAAGTGAGTGAGGCTACTGATACTACCGTTTAGATTTTTTTCTTTTGATTTTACATTTTTGTTACTATTGATTTTTTTTAGATTTCTTTCCTAGGAAGAAAGGACCAGTGAATGCCATTATTGATTTATTTCTCTTGTAGATTTTTTGAAAAGAAAAGTGTAAAAAAGTGGGGGAAGAATAAAAGAAAACTGTAGAAAATTTTGATCTCGTTAATGCATTTTACGTTGACATTGGTAAGGTTAACCATTTGACTTTTGAGCTTAGTTTTTGAATTGGCTTTAGTTGGATACTCCCTTGTGATCAAAATTTCATATATATAAATCCAAACTGTAAACAATTTCATTTGAAAGGAATTACAGTATAAGGTTTCAAATTTTCAATATAGAGAAAAAAAAAAACCCCAAATTCAAAAGGAGTGAAGGGGCAATTCTCTTCGCTTAGTTAATCTGAATCAAGAAAGTAATAAAAAAAAAAAGAAGCCTAAGAACTCAAAATTTGATAGAACAAAAAGGACTTCTCAGTGATGGCCGTTATGATTTTGCCGATTTAGCTCTCGGTTTGCTCTCTCAACCGCCTAATAGTACTCCTAACTGTCACAGCACTCGCGGTGTTCATTGTGTATGCACCGCCTGCTTTCACTTTGTCGCAATCTTTGCAACCCCAAATGCCAACAGCTTTCCTCTTAACGGCATACTGCATCAGAAATCAACATAACTAAAAGTCTTTACACACAAAAAATATAAACCCAAAGAGCTTTGCAAACTTAAGAGCCTGTATTGAATTGATTGACAATAATATTTTACTTAAGAAATAGTAATGAGAGTGTACCTTTCCACAGAACTCGCAGAAGTACTTGCTGTGTTGACTCACTTCCATCTTCTTGATCTGCTTCCTAAGACTGGCACCATATCGTGTGCCTTTGTAAACACACAGAAAATTCAATTGATTCAGATTGAGGATTCAGTCATTATATTAGACTACATTTCACTTCTCTATTCATGATCTGATACTAATTCTTCTAACCAAGGAATGTATACTTTAAAACAAATGCTATACCCAAGAATTATAATTACAGGTTCTCACCATATTTGCCAACAATTCCAGCCTTCTTCGTTCTCTTGGTCTGAAATTCCAAAAGACAGATAAGTTGAAAGAACGATACAATCTAAAAGATGCTTGGACAATATAAATGAAACAAGATTCTTGTGTGATGGAACGATCTCCACAAACTTTAGCAATCAATGTTCACTTAATCACTACACCAAACAAACAAATAGAATCACAAAGAATCTCTCTATCTTACGGTCTAGTATAATGACTAAAGAGTTCCAACATCGAAGAGATTTAATTCAAGTTCACGACACAGGGGCTTAACTCACCATTTTCACCGGCTTGGACAGGAAAGCAGACGATGGGCAAGTTCCGGCGAAGAAGAAAGACTCTTGGGGTTGCTTGCTTTTGATAAGTACAGGCGTGTATTTTAGGGTTTTATTTGATGGGCTATAACCTATTATCTAAAGCCCATTAAACAAAAGCCCAATAACAAAATGTCGTTTTCGTTTTGTGTGACCATTACTGTAAAACGCATATTCTCTGCAGGCAGATTTCAATGTTGTAATCAGGTGAAGAACAAGAGATAGAGAGAGAAAGAGGACGATGAATGTGATTGGAAGCAAGAGCTGTATTTTCTCGGTGACTAGATATTCCCGAGAAAATGATAAATCTTCTTCGTTCACTTCTTCTATTAAGAAATGTTCGCTTGATCTGAGATTTCCCAGAAATCCGGCGGGAGTTTCCTGCAAAATCTCTGGAGAAAATCCAGGAACAGGAACAAATGGAGTTTCTCTTAGCTCCAAGAACAAAATGGAGGACTACAATACAGCTATGAAGAGATTGATGAGGAGCCCATATGAGTATCATCATGATCTTGGTACATACACTTTTTTCAAAAATTCCGCATGAATTTTCCTTTTTCTCCCCCCAGAATGCTCAGTTTTTTTTAAAGTTTATGATTTCTGTTTCTCAAGACTAGAAAAGTGTTTATTTGAATTTATGATTAAATTGCTTGTATATCTAATAGTCCTTAATTAGATTGGAACTGAGAGTGTTCTCAGGGTAGCTGAGTGTAATTGTTTGAGTTTCCAAGAACTTTGGAGTTTCATGGTTTGTTGACCTTGGAGATAGATTTATGCAACTGATAGAGCTGTGAATTGTGATGTAGATAGGTGATTCCACTCATCCATAGTCAAGAATATGATAACGACGAATCTTAACTCCAAGGTTTTATGTGATGGTGTTTTCTTACTTTTTTGGTCTTTATCCTGTTTTTGCAGGCATGAACTATACATTGATAAGAGATGAACTTATCGTTGGGTCGCAGCCACAGAAACCTGAGGACATAGATCACTTGAAGCAGGAAGAAAATGTTGCTTACATACTTAACTTGCAGCAGGACAAGGACATTGAGTATTGGGGAATTGATCTAGAGTCCATTGTTAGAAGATGTAAGGATCTCGGAATCCGTCACATGAGAAGGCCTGTAAGGAACATTTCTTTCCCTTCTCAGACTGTGGAATCATGTGAATTAGAGATTTTTCTGAATTTGGGTTTTCTTGTTTACAATTCTGTTAGGCAAAAGACTTTGATCCACTTTCGTTAAGAAGCCAACTTCCAAAAGCTGTTTCTTCTTTGGAATGGGCAGTTTCAGAGGGTAAAGGAAGAGTCTACGTGCATTGCTCAGCTGGATTGGGAAGAGCTCCAGGGGTTTCGATTGCTTATATGTATTGGTTTTGTGACATGAATGTAAGTAAAAAAGCCTCACTTAACTTCACTCCAAGAAAGCTTCAAACGTTTTTTGCGATCTGATTTTGTGTTTCAAACAGCTTAACACGGCTTATGACACATTGGTATCGAAGCGTCCATGTGGGCCTAACAAAGGAGCTATCCGCGGCGCAACATATGATCTAGCCAAGAACGATCCTTGGAAAGAGCCCTTTGAGAGTCTCCCTGAGAACGCATTCGAGGACGTTGCAGATTGGGAAAGGAAATTGATTCAAGAACGTGTTCGAGCCCTCCGCGGTACCTGAAAACCAGTTGAGCATGTGTGTTGTTCGAATAAAAATCGAGATTTTTGTATATTATAAAGCTACTGATGGTTACAAAACCTATTGTGCGAATTGATCCGCCTTGTTGTCATATGAAACATATGGCTCTTTAAGACCAACGAACATGAGGTACATACTGCTCAAGACTTTACATAAAAAGATCTTAGCTTTCCCAGAAAGCGCACTTAGCCTGAATTTAGAAGAAAACTTTACTGTCTTGACATTCGGTAAAGTGATGGCATTTGGCCATGGCCGTGTCCCGTGTTTTTACTTAACACATGACTTAGGTTTTCATCAGATTTGGTGATGGGATATCTTCCATAAAAGAGAGATTAGCTCATGTAAATGAATGATTGTTCCATTTACCTACACTAAAATTAGTTGGTGGTTTCGATATTCTTGGCCTAATGACCTATGAGACCTATGTGTATTTAGCTCAACAACCACATGAAAACATAGATTCAGAAATCTATCAGTCAATACTATAAAAGTCTGCTTTTTCAATCACTTTAACAACAATAAAATGTGTCAGCTTTCTAGCTAAAAAAATCATATTTTCAACTTTCATCATAAAGTCTAAAGTTCCACCGCAAAATCCAATAAATGACGTTCGTGCTATCTACAACTAATATTGAAAATTTGGCTCATCTAATAAAGGAGACGAAAGTTAAATATGTACACACACACGTTAATATAAGTGTAGATGCATGTGTGTGTTGGTGCGTGAGACGGTGAAAGTGTGAGCGTGTGGGAGAGACTTGGGGAACAAGAAGAAGGACGCGGTCAAAAGTGACGGTGGGCTTCGGCTTTTATTGGTAGCAGTTGGAAACTCCATTAATGACTTAAAAGTGTACTGTAAATCTTATCTTCTTTTTAATTTTTTGATTTGATATGCACATTAATTTAATTGGACACCCCAAAATGTTTGTATAGTTTTATGATCCATACGACAAAATATAGGGTTCACAAACTTTTCATATATGCAATAGGTTTTGTTAATAATTGATGATGAAACTCGTGAATGTTATTCGAAATGTCGATATATAATATACGATCATGCACTACAAATATAATCTATCAATTTCAACAAAATAATAAATTGATATCATATTTCCGGAATCATCTATAAAACGTTTTCTGTTTCTCAATGGTCTCTTTCACTCTTTGTTTTATAATTCTCTTATATTCTCTTATATATAAACTAGCACATCTTTGTTGATCATATATAACACTTGTACGTATATCAATGAATTATATGCTAAAATTAAATAATATTTTACAGAACAATGTGGAAAGCAAAAAAAAGTTAACTTTTAGGAGAAAGTTAATTTTCTTACATCAAAAAAGAAATTCAACATGGTAGCATATATTCAAGAAGATAAATATACAAAAATAGAAAATACTAGACATTTTTGCATATTAAAATAGAAGAACGCTCAACATAATTGTGAAACAAATTATAAATTATAAAATAAAATGGTATTTTAGTTGGATAGTAAACTCGATGGAAAGGACCGAAACTTTCAACACAATATTTGAGTCCG
>OVBW01000075.1:9129-58197 GCA_900406355.1 Erysimum pusillum | reverse complement strand
GACTTTTACGGCATTAAATGTTTTTAGACTATAATGGATCAAATTGTTTTTGAATAAGCCTTTTCGAATGTTACATATGTTTCATTTTCTTCCTCCTAAACTTTGTTATCTTCCTAACAAGTAAAAAAATAAAACTTACAACACCAAACATCTATACTATTAATGGAGATCTACAACAACCGGAAAATCACCCCGTGCGTAGCACGGGTTCTGTACTAGTTTTAATTAAATATAGGTGTGTGAATGCATGTTGATCGTGTGTCTGTGGGCTGGACAATCTCCTCTTGTGTGCAATGTATTGACTATTGAACCAAGGGTGATGATTTTCTAAAATAAAGATTACATCATGTCTACAATGTTGAGAATTGAGATTATATCTCCATGGTAAAATATATTTAACGTCACGCTTAAAATTACGGTTTTGGTCATTAATGTATTATATTTATTTAAATCCAAAACCATTTATATATATATGTAAAATTTGTACACATTTTTGATTACACACATTTAATTTTTAGTTATTTTTATGACCACAAAGAAGATATATTTCTTTTTGTACAAGCGGTCCATACATTTTAGTCTACGTATTTGTACTTTCTCGAATAAAATCAAATGCGACAATTGAAATCATAAAACAGAGGATATATTTTATTTGGGGGAAGAAAATCTTAGCATCTGTCTCTATCGACTACATAGTACTATGGGAGATAAGCTAATAATTGAAGGAAGTTATCTTTTACAAAATGATCCAAACTTTATTTTATGTATATATAGATAGTAGTCGGAAAAAAAGAAGTATATATAGATAGTTAAGCCTCAGAGAAACCAAACAACAAAATAACTGCCGAGCATCATTAGTTCATTAGCTAAGTATTAGTGATTAATTAGTAATAGAAATCATCGTATTATTAAAAAAAGGAATCCATATAAATTTGATTATCTAAGTAAACGCAAATAATATTTTGCTAATGTGCATTTGACTCTACCATGGGTTCAATATACTTTATACTTTTAAAAACGGGAATGTATAATTTTTTTAACATTGTGGTTTAGATATGTAAAGCGCGAAACATGCTAAATTTTTTTAATTAAGAATTCGTTTGTTATATTCTGAACTGTAGACACAACCCAGGTCCTCGTAGGCAATGTAGTATCTAACACACCAACTCCACTGATTGAACTTTTATTGTTTTGTTAAATGACTTGAATCCAACCTCATCAAATTGAATTTTGAATAGTGAAGAAAATAGTAATTTTATTTATCTTTGAAAAATAGGACAGCCTTTGTTTTTGGTGGGCGTCCAATTGCCAGCCAACGGCCAACAAAATCAACATATTTAATGAAAATAAATGTATTAAAATATTATGAACAAATAAGTTAGTTGCAAGAGCAAGCCAGTTGGGATGTTGTTGTTTTAAAAGAGTGCGTCACAGCTCTTTTGGTTTAACCAGCCAATTAAAAGATTTTACTAATGAAACTTTAAAAAGAGTTTGAAACATACCATCTAAACTCTTAAGTCTCTAACATTATATAACAAAAAAGTGAAAGGAAAAAACACAAGATAAATATTTTGGGCCACATTTGTTACAAATCAGCCGGTCTCAAAAAGCAGGCCTATTGCCTTCACAGTAAATTTTTAAGAAACTGTTACGTAATAATTTGTATCAGGTAGAACCGTAGAATTATTAGGAAGAGCATATTACTGGTGTTAGATACTTGTTTTGAACCAAAATATGCTGTCGTTCTCGTGCGACATAGGATAAAATCCATCAGGGTTCGTCTCGCATGTTGAGGTGATGATAATACGTATGTTTATTTTCTTAGTAATTTTTCGATACAATGCGGTATGATGCGTTCAAACTTTGTAATCACACAATTTATCGCAGTTCAAGAATTGGCCGTAATAAATTACGATAAAGGGAAAAAACAAACAAACCGAACCCTCTATATACCAACAAAAAAAAACAAATTTTGTGGGTGGAGAAAAAAGAAAGAAATCCATTTTGCTAAGCAAAAAAAAAGAAAGAAAAAAACAAGAAATGTGGACCTTTACAAAGGTGAATAGGATATATACAAAATGTTGCTGTTATTGTGCGCTTTCCTGTAATTATAACTGTTCAACCCTGCCGTACCTACCAAGTAACCACTGTTACCTTCCCATGCAAGGCTCATTTTCTTCTCCAAACCCCTTTTACCATGGTCTTCCGGAGAAAACCCACCGAGCGAAATCATTTGAGAAACCAGGTAGTAAATCGGAACCACCAATTATAGGAAACTGTAAATAATGGGAACAATTCGACCAAGTCAGTGTCTTTGTTTGCAAGACCTTAGAAGAAAAATCGATAGCTTCGATAGGAATGATATGTAGATGAAGGAAGTTACCTCAAAACTGGAGTTGGTGTTAGTTAAAGATGTAACGGATTCATCCATGTCGGTGAACAAGTTATCTGACGAACAAGACCTTGAGCTGCAAGAAACATTTACAACATTTACCAGGCTTACTTAGTAAGAAGGTTCATGTCTGAATATAGTAAATGTATCAGAATGTTAAGCAACCGGATGAATGTTTTTACCTGCAACGTTCAGATGCTTCTTCTGCTGGAGTAAATTTAGTTTTGTATGAGTGTGCAAACCCAGGTACATCGTTGGGCCTGTGAGAATTAGAATAAGAGGGACTGCCTGGAAACATCTGCCCTGACCCTATTTCTCTTAAAAGATCATCATTGTGCATAACCGAGAGGAAGCTGAAGATGTGATCAAAGAAAGAGGAAGACGAATCAGAAAAGGAGTTCATGAATGCTTGCAACAAGTTAAAAAAGAATCTGATTCATACCTTAGAGAAGGTGGTTCAGTTTCATAGAATGGGAAATCTAAATTGGTTCCAGAGATACCCCCGTTTAACCCTTCATGTGAAGCCTGAGAATTTTCTCGTGCCAGCTCCTCCAGATTCAACTCACCATCCATAAGAATGTTATCGGAAAATGATCTCCTAATTAGTGGCCTGCATGGAAGATATATTGATCATTTGCAATTACATATCAACTTAATGAAGACTAATTTCTGGTTTAGCCCAATTTTCAACCAAATTAGGTACCTCATATTTTCGATATCATTAGAACTAGATTTTCCAATGTTGTGCTGGTCAGAATCCAACTCCCACAGTGCTGGTCTTCCCAATTGAGGCCGGAAATGCCCCAAAAACCTGTCAAGAGAAACAATCTTTCAACTAATCGAACACAAAGCAAATTTAAAGACGAAAAACAAGACAAGAAAGGTTTCTAAAATGGAGCTTACACATTGATAGCGTTCTGCTTGTCTTTGTCCTGATACGCGTTATTGTAGTGACGACGCATAGCTGTGATTAAATCAAGCTGCCTCATCACCATGTTCCAGTTACCTCTCAGATCACAGAACATCTGTATACCATAAACTTCTAATGTTGATACACATAGTTCAAATTTCCATCTAAAGCCTAGTAGGAAAATGTGTTGGTAAGCAACTCACCTTGCTATGTGCTTCGGAGCCACCATACTGCAGTGCAAGTGTATTACCCATGTTTTGGTAAGCTTCCATCAGTTTTATTGCCAGGGGATTATTAAGATCGACGACAGGAGGTCCTGAGATACCCAATGTACGCAGCTGATGCCCAAGAGCTACCAATCCGTGGGCGTACTGCGCAAAATTAGTTCGATCCAAGCAGTCTATGCAGTTTGTCCTCAAGACTCCATTTTGAAGCATAAATATCTCCGCCTCCAAAGCTTCTTTTTCTGGACTACTTGCCTCTTCATCTTGACTCAGAAGAGGGTTACTGGAGCACGATAGCATTAATTTTAGGACACACCAATCCAGGTGAAACACAATCAAAATTATGTATGAGACGCACAGCTACTGCTACATGAAGACTGCATTTAATATACATAGCATACCAAACTTACTTGAAAAACGAATCATGAATTACTCCTTCAGCTCCTACACCTGAAGGAGCTTTACAGAAAAACAAGTCAGTCAGTTCCAATGCTTTCCTCGCAAAGATACACAAGTGGTTGAATGCACCATCAGCTCCACTGCCAGATCGAAGGAAAAATGGTTAACAATTCTATGATATAAGACTTATTACAAACCAACCCATAAATTTCTGCCTAATGGATGCATTACTGCAGTACCTTTTGTAGTGTTTGCTTAGATCAAAATGGATTGCCTTTAAACGATTCTCCTTGTCCAAGCCTTTGTTAATAAATCGGATTGTCTTTGCAAACTCTCCCCGTAAGATGGTTTCTCGATGCTTTTTCTCACCTGTCTGATAAAACAAAAATAGCAACGATACACTCAATCTTTCAATAATTCAAGAAGATGCAGAAGCAACGTATAAAATTTGAGTTATCCTAGAAAATGAGAGAGCCTACCTTTAGGAGGTTCAGAATTATTATCCGCTTCCCATACCTCTGTCTCAGATTCTCAAAGTGGTGTTGGGTAGCCACATAATTTGCGTCCTTCTTATTCACTGTGACCCAGAAAAGACAAAAACAAGAGTATTAAGATAAGAAAATACTAAAGATCCTTTTGGCAAATGCATATGGTGCTTACATATAATCTCGGGCTGTGGATTGAAAACGGATGCCTCCTGTGACCAAAATAGGGGTATGGAGCCTCGAATCTGCACAACTGATGTTATCGGGATTTTCTGACCCTCGGGAACCACTTTGGAAACAATCTGCTCCGTCTCGACATCGTTGGCTACTCTGCCTATATCATTTACACCACGCCTTAAATATCTGCACATTATCAAGGAGGAGTTAAGATCAAATGCTTATCAAGACTAGCATCTAGCTTTCAGAAGGAGCATTGAAATATGGTATTGCGTAAGTCCAATATTACAATTAAATTAGAGATCAAGTAGGCCGTGATGAAAAATAAAAAAGAAACAAAGAAGAAGAAGAACATAGCAAGTAAGGATTTCAAAATGAAGAAGTACCTTGTACCAGCATAATGCCGTGAACGCCGAGCAATGATAGTGAATACAAAATCTTCACCAGATACTGAACATTTAACCTAGACAAAGCAAAGGATCAGTACACAACTAGGTCTTATGTTCTGAGGGAAACTTTAGAGATTACCAAAGTCTTGGAAAATCTTCAGTCTAAAACTTAGATATAGGAATGCATTTGATTATTACCTGTTGAAAGAATCCGTACACCAATGCAACTGTCCATATGGTATTCTGCAGGATCCTTCTAATCCCGCGTGTTAAGAAGGCGTTCCACACGAACATTGTGTTGTCATGAACGTTTCCTCTCTCAGTGTTGCATATGTTCTTCTGAAGGCAATACATGAGGTTATATGTATAGCTGAAGTAGAAGTTTTTGCTAAGATCTACCACGCTTAGGAGCTTCTTGTACCTACAATAGAAGGCGGAAAACATGTTGCTAAATTTTACACAAGAGAGTTTTCATATGGATAACATAATCAATAGAAGAATTATGGATAAAATACTTCTGCTCTGCTTGAGACTTAGCCACTTTTGTCTGAATGGAAGGATGTGGAATCACGATCATTTGACTCTCTGCTATACCATAAACTGTGTGGCCGCAGATCTCACCAACTTTCTTTCTTTTTGTTATCACCAGCATGTAATAAGGCTCCAAGAATTTCACAAACCCTGCATCCAAAGAATAAACATTGCTCCATGAGTTCAGAACAATACACTGTCACCTCAAAAACAATGAGAAAGGACAAAGATCCGTACAAAGACCCGCAGTGGTAGTAAAGAGACTTACCAATGATTCCATAGCAAGTTGTGATTGGTTTAAACCCACCAGACTCCTCGTTCCCTACAATCATCCGCTTTTTCAGTTCGCGCATTTCTTCTTTGGTATACCTTGTAGGATCTTCAAATAAATTTAAATCGTTTTGGTCCCTTCGATCAATCTTAAGAATCCTCCGAAAGCTTTTGTTCTCATCTCTTCCAATCAAATAAAAATTCTGCAGAACAAGGAATTTATTCACCAACTTCAAAGTCAAAATGTAGTGATCTCACATAGGGAATCCGGAAATTTTCGCTAAAATTCATGAACCAACATGCTGAAATTTGTAAACTATATAAAACTTAGAACCAAAGACTCTATATTATGTCAAGCTAAAGGCTCATGCCTTACACTACAACCATATGAAACCACCAAGCAAAACAGACTCATCAAATGATCCATCTTAAATTTGAATCCAAAACCGGAAAATAATTGTTATTATGGCAAACAAAATAAAAATCCCTTAATTATAACAGTATCAACGCAATTATCGGTAAATCAGTTGCGGGTAAAAAGATTCACATTGATGCAGATCAATAGTAATTTGAAAGAGACAAAGAAGATCAATAAGATTCACATAAACACAGACCATAATCGAACCGAAAATTAAGAGAAAGAGGAAGAGATTTTGTTACCGAGGGAGTAGCGTAGAGCTTGAATTTCTGTAGAACGGGCAAGTCAGTCAGTTCAGGCCTCGGTTCGAACCGAGGCTCTGATCCCATCAGACCAGATAATTCTGAAATTCCGAACCTGAAGAAAAGTCGGACCCGGTTTGACCCGAATTCGAATCAGTCGTCGATACAGAGAAACAGCTGACCAGACGAGAAAATTCGAGCGTGAAGAACTAGAAATCAAAATCGATTTTCACAGATAAATTTGGAATTATGAGATGGAGATAAGGAATACGAAGACGATTCGAGGAAGATGATGGAGGAGTGGAGCCGTCGAAGATGTGACCAGGTCGGAGGAAGAGAAGACCTTTTTTTTTTAAATGGTAAAAATTAATATTTTAGCTTTATTTGTTAACCTTTTGGGCGCTAATTTGCCTTTTATTTATAGACCTTTCATTACGCGGTCGTTTTGCAGTACCTTTGTTAGAAAGCCTCTTACCTTTTGCGTCTTCTCAATTTTCTTTAATAAATTATACATCATTATCATAAGTATTTTGTAAGAGTTTACTTTTCACCTTTCCTAATTTGTCAAATAATTTTAAAATCTAGAAAGGCAATCAAATCTCCTTTGTTTTATCTGCTGTGGGTCACTTTTAAGAATGTAATCTTTGATTCACATCAATAAAGCTATGATTTGGAGGGGAAAAAAAAAAAAAAGCAGATTTTAAGATCATGATCAAACTATAATTTAACCCGATAAAATTAATTAAACTATATCTACCGTAAGATTAATAAAACTTGTGGTATCTCTATAACTCAATTAATGGACCCATGCCTTTTTTTTTTTTTTTGTAACGATGGAATGTCGTAGTCTCGTAGAGATGCACGCTAAACACATGGAGGGAGAGATTGGGTCCACATGACATCCATAAAAATATGATTCACGATGATGATTTTTTCTTAGGGAGCTGTATAAATAATTTCACGATGATGATTTTTTCTTCGGAGCTGTATAAATAATTCACGATGATGATGTTATCTTTCGTTATAAAAATATTAGTTAATCTTGGTCCGGCTTCCGATAGAATACGACTAATTCTAAAATTAATAGGATTATCGACATTTATTCGTTGTTCTAATCTTGTGTATGGGAAAACCAGAATTACTATATATTAAACCACATAGACCATTTTTTTACTGTACCAAACATGTTTCACTTAAATCACTTTCCGTTCTAACTTTTAATGGACGACATGTTGAAATGGAAAAGGAGAATAGAACATCAAAGGGTCATGCCATGCAGAAATGATGACCACATAACATATGCACATGCATCTCACACTTAAAGGCAATCCACCCTTAATTAGATCGAAAGTTTCACATCTCTTATGTTCATCTTTTATCACAATCTTCGGTTGGAATACATTTCATTCAACCGGATCTATCTCCTGGAGACCTTTTACCTCCTCTAAAAGGAACATTTCTATCACTCTTGAATCCTCTTTTTTATTTCTTTATTTTAACATTATATTGGACCGATAATCATTTTTTGACTAGGCTCAAAATCTAGCTTTTTTTTGTTTTGTTTTGAGACTTATTTTTGAAAGCCGTCGAGAGTTTTTTTTCCTCTCCCATGTGTTCTCTCCAAGTTATTATGATGTCTTCTTTTACGAACAACCCTTCCCTCCGACAAATTTTAACCGAATGGTAATTCTGAACATTTCTATTTTAATATTATAAACGTTTTTTGGTTTTGGTTAACTATAATTTTTAATTAAAACACAAATTGAACGCGTAATAGCTGACCTATTAGATGTGTGAATAACTAATCCTCTAAATGTTGGACATGTGTCATGTAGAATGATAATAAATAATTGTCTATACACACCAAACAACTTGGCTAAACGTGAACAATCTTCGATGCCTTATATGTTTTCATTAAATTCAACAAAAAAATAGTACTTGTCTACGAAGTAAACTCTCTTTCTATAATTAGTCATATTTGTTAACGACTGATTTTGAAAGAGGAGTACAAAAAAACCTAGGGAATAATCGTATGTAAAGAAGAAAAGATTTTTCGGATGAACAGTAATCGTGATCCCCAACTAACGAAACTATTATCTAGGTAACTATAATACAAAGGACAAACAAATGTTGTAGTTAATACAAAATTTTCGTAAGTACATTTCTAAATCACGTCAGTTTTGGTTTAAAAATATAGAATGAAAACCATGTAATGTTATATTATGGCCGGACGATGATAGCCTCGCAATGACTTAATCCATTCAAACATCCAGAAGACATCTTCTTAAGTCATGTTAAATGGTATCATCTTTTCACTAATAAAAATTAAAATTGCGAATACTTAAAAACGAAAGTAGAAAGTGAATAATTAAACGACGACTGACTTAAAAAAAATCCTTTACGAAAAAGACAACAACTGACTTTGGCGTCAGAAAAAAGAAAAAAAAAGACTGGCTCTATCATGTAAACCTTGATTCCTTCCACAATCATTAGCATTGACAAAAGAAAATCCTACTAATTATTAGCAAAATTAACATTTTTTATTAAAAAAAATGTTTTAAAACAATTATAATCACGAGGTATATATAGAGTTAGAGTTGTCACTCTGTTTTAAAACTAAACCACATATTGGTCGGTTTGGTCTGGTACAGCTTACTCATTTAAATCCGGTTAACTAACCGATTGAAACACATCCTCTGCTTTTCTTCTTCGTGCATCACTCTTAACTTTTCAAGCTGACCCATCCCACTCTTCATAGAACTCCTTAAGAAACTCTTCCATGAATTTGTGCCTTTTCTCTGCCCTCCTTCTACCCGCCTGATATATTCAGTCCCATATTCAAATCTCAAATCGAAACAAATTTCCGCATAGTACAGAATCGTCTTCCGGTTAATCTTACCTCGGTTTTCATCAGCTTCTTTAGCTTGAGGAGTTTCTCATGAAAGTGATTAATAGTCGTTTGCTCCTCTCTCTTAATGTACTGCTCTTTGGTTAGCTCTGTCCGGGGTTTGATTTCAGGATCATGAAGCACTCTGTTCCTGCTTCCACCAAATGTAAAGCAACGAGCAATTCCTAAAACGGAAAGAGATCAACAACAGCTAAGAGCAAAAATTCCAAAACATAGAGATTTAGCAATTACAGATCAAAAGCTCTTAAAAATTGTCGAGAAGCGAACTAAAAACACGAGAAGCATTCTTACCTATGGCACCAATTGCATCAAGGCGATCAGCATCTTGAACTACCCCAAATTCTGGAAGTGATTCACAGAGTGCTGCCCCTGCTAATTCGTCTTTGAAACCTGGAAACAATAGACTTTTTCTGTTCACAAATTTAGATACAACAGAATGCTTTTTACAAACTCGTACTTAATCAGAGTGAAAAATCATGCAAGTTAGTACATTGGATATGTTGAGTAAAAGTAAGAGCTGGAAACTAACCCATTCCATTGATGATCGTTAGTATCTTCATCTTCTTGGTCACTTCTATACCCTCCTCATCCAGGAAATTTTCAACAAGTTTTGCTTCCGAAGGGTCACTGAATTTCGGTAATTAGTTTTTTTGCCATGTAGCAACTTGACAGGGGAAGAAAACCAGTCTTCTTCATTCATAATTAAGAAGTCTTTCTTTTTTATATCCACGCCAAGTTCCACTTAGTAGGGAGCCTAACTAATCCTAAGGTGAGCAAACCTGGCAAGGAAATTCTCACAAGCCTAACCTAATGGCATCCAATATAGCATTTGCAAACAGATGATATCTAGCCCTATGATAGACTCTAAAAACACTTCCAAGTGTATTTTTATTCATCCAGGTTAGTGCAAACTTCAAACAAAGTTAAATGCAGGGGAACTTAAAGTAAAGAGTTTCAGGGGCAAAGAAAACACTTTTGTTTCGTGGAAGTAAGTATGATCAAGAATGTGGCAAGGGAGTCAAGGGGTTCAAAAGAAAAGAAGAGTTAGAGAAACAGACCTTATGTACTTGTAATCACCTGATAAGAGAGAGAGCAAAAGATATATACACTATGATCAATCTATGAGTATAATAAAGACAGGAATTTAAAAAACAGAAAGAAAAACAAAGTACCTATATCATGGAGAAGAGCTGCTAGCTCCACCTGCAAAGATCAATCAAAATGGTTCACCCAAAGAAAAAAATTGAAAATTGACAAGAAACATACAAGAATTTACTAGAAGACTAAACTAGAAGTGCGATATAGATATCGAAAGAAGAAGAACGGAACAAATTAGGGGTTTTGGGGGATTTAAGGCTTTTTTGAACTCACAATTTCCATGGAATCGGAGTTGGAAGAGAGGCCTTCCTCGCGAGCAATGGAGAGAGCAAGGTCTCGGACCCTCCACACGTGCGAGGCGTCATGAGAAGCATCGTTTCTATTCATCACCTTCTCTACCAGCTCCTCCGCCTTCTTCATCGCCGTCGCTACCGCCATTTAACTCTCTCTCTCTCTCTCTCAACTGCGCAGTTTCGGAGGTGGAGATATTTTGATTTTCAATTTCAGCGTCACACAACGCCGAAGACTGAAGCCGCACGTCGTTGACCACCGGAGTCGGAGAAAATCGGGACATAATTTTTGGTTTTACTCTTTTACCCTTACTTTATTAAAGATACATAATTAAAAGAGAATACTCATTCTTGATCGAACTACACAGACTCTGCCACTTTCTGTTGACTACTCTTATAACTTTTTTTTTGAGAAGTCATCAGTTTAAAACTTAAGGAATCAAATTCTTAGTAACAAATCTACAAAATCAAATCCAAATTTCTCTTCATCATCCTACGTATACAAATTGCATGGTTCTCAAACTGTTAAACCGAGTTAAGAAAATTGGCAACATTCATATTAATAAAACATCTTCAAATATGTCAAATTTAATTATTAGCTGATTAATTAAATTAAAATTAGTACCTACTAAGCCCGTATATTTTCTCCATTAATTTTTATTTGAATCTAGATCAATTGATGAGATTGTAATCAATCACTCATTAATAACCTCTTGGCCACAAATGAGATATATGATCAACCAGTCATTTAGACATTTACCGTAATCTTTGGGATACTTTAATGTTGATGTAAGCAAGAAGACGTCACATTATTTTCTTCTGCCGGCATGGCATCATTTGTACGTGTGTGATAGTAAAACGCTATTCGCTTATATTTGGCTGCACCATATATTATATGAATAAATTATATGTATCACAATTGATTCTTCAACGAACGAGTAAAATGGAAAGTAACATCTCGGATATATATATTTCTATAAAATTTGTGTAAGAAAACACATGCCCTACATTCTAAACGAAAGGCAACCTTTCGATTATCATCATTCATGGAATCATTCCAAAAATTGTTGAATAATTGGATGTGCATTTAATGCCAATATTTCCATAAATGACGAAAGATAATAAAATTTCCTTAATTCCTACATAAACATGAACAACTATAAATCCCACTTCCATGAAAAACCCTACTGATATTTTCATCTCTCCCTCTCGCTTGTTCATGGAAGAAATTAAAAGAGAAACCTTATCGATGACTTGCTTGACGCCCAAGGATCCTCTTCAAAGTCCTAACGTGTTGGTTAGTCAACCAAAAAAGGAGACAACAGCACAAACCCCTAAAACGACACGAGGTAGACAGAAGATAGAGATCAAGGAGATCAAGGAAGAGAGCAAGAGACAAGTAACGTTCTCCAAACGACGTCGTGGGCTGTTCAAGAAATCCGCTGAATTGAGCGTTCTCACGGGTGCAAAAATCGCTGTCATAACGTTCTCTCGATGCGGTAGGATCTACAGGTTTGGCCACGTAGACGCATTGATCGACAAGTATCTTCGTAAGAGTCCCGTGAAGTTGGAGGGATATTCAGGTGATGACGTGGCGGAGGAAGAAGGTAGGAGGTCATGGTGGGAGCGTCCGGTGGAGAGTGTGCCAGAGGAGGAGCTTGAAGATTACGTGGCAGCATTGAGTGTATTGAGAGAAAATTTAGGGAAAAAGATCACTGCGATGGGTAACGATATTGTTCCGGCATGGCCAATCAATATGATGGGTTGGAAACCAACGATGGATATGCAAAGCTTGGAAAATCTGACGGATGGGAATACCCGATGTCGTGTAGGTCAAAACGGGTGATTGAAGTATTCCTCTAATGAATATCTAAAGTATCTGATTTAGTTTTGTTGAGTTTAGTTATATGATTCCATGCAATTCAGATTGATTCATTGTTTTTTAATTTACTTCTTACTTTGGAAATCAAGTTATTTTAGGTGTTTGTTTGAATTATTAATCTTTGAACCATACATATAATGTAGAAGTATTATATCAGTTAAACCAGCTTCCAATTTTGTGTCCAACGAATTTGATTCACCTTAGAAAAAGTATGATATATAGGGAGATCTTTTTATTACTCAGATTGATATATAGTGAGATCTTTCCTTGTTGCCAGCCATGCTTGACATCACAGACGTGGTACGAGTCAAAAGCTTTTATTTTATTTTATTTATTCCGGTATTTTTGCATGTAATAATGGTGATGAAGTTGAAGATGTAAAAGAGAAATAGGACTCTTCTTATACCAGTCATGATGATAGCTACAAGTAGCAGAATATATATAAGATGGTGAGATATATATATATTTATCTTAATTTTAATCATTTACTGATAATGATATTCCTCAGCATCTACATTCACACGATGATACAATATCATATATTTGTCTGTAGAGAGAGAGAGAGACAAAGATCCACATATACACATTACCTAACTCATGTAAGAGATGGTGGCCACGTGAATAGAGAACGTGATTACTGCCTATTGTTATTAAGGGAATTTGGAGGTATTAGTGTAAGTCCAATTTCAGAAATAATTTTTTTTGTAGGTAACAGTTGTTTTGTCTCTCAACCAATCACTCTTTTTTGTACAATCTTATGCAGTTATTTATACATCAGTTTAAATGAAGAGAATCGAAAGTTGAACATGGAAAGCATGCAAAAGAGTTCAACCATCGTTTACCATGTATTTTTTAAGACGATTACATTTTGACTAATCGTTTATAAAAACTCTCTCAATAATATGGTTTATCACTATCAGCCAACGTAAAAAGAACCGAACAAAAGGTGAATAAGAAGAAGAGAAGAGCACTAACTAATGCTCTCACATCTTAGCTTCTGTAAACACAATGTCCGTGAAAACGAAACGGTACAGGACATTGTTCTTATTATTACTCAAGATTGATCATATATCTATATAGAGAGAGCTCTTGAAAACCATCATGCTTAGTCGCGGAACTCGTCCATGAAGCTCTTGTGGAACGCAGTTAGACGATCAACAATCGCTGGAATCTTATCCTCTTGGGGAAGTATAGTGCACCTGAAATGCCATGTTCCGGGTACCTACATCAAACGGAAAAACACACAAGATCAATAACAGTAAGTGAGCTTTTGGTTCGGTTCTTTGGAGAAAAATCTTTTTCTTTCTCAAACCTGTCTAAAGCCAGAGCCAGGGACTACAACTATTCCAGTAGCTTTTAGAAGGCGTTTGCAGTAGAAATTGTCTGGTGCTGTCTTCTCAGCCTCTGCAGCTGCAATCGCCTTTTGTGGAAGGTGAAGGCAAGGGAATAGATACATAGCTCCTTCTGCTCTATTGCATGTAACACCCTCTAGCTTGTTCAGAGCCTCTTCAAGAGTCTGCACGTATAGATTTCAAACGCATTAAGCACATAGAGTTATAATCTTGAATAACCCTAATTTTCTATTAAATGGCTAACCTTTGCACGCCTTGCTAAGGACGAGAGAATTCCATCCTTCTCTGCTATGTATGATTCATAGGAGTCATCACCAGGCTGATCAAATTTCAAAAAGGTCAATTATCTATGTGCAAGTTTGAGCCACTAAAACGGTGGAAACCGAAACAATTGGGATGAGAAAGTAGTATACTAGATGTTTTTATACCTTGGGTGGGCTCATGATGAGGCTAGCAAGAATTTGACCAGAGATGTTGGAACAAAGATTCACTGAAGCAACTTTGTATATTTGCTCTCTTACGTCAGAAGTGAATCCAGTAACCTCCATGTAACCACCTCTTTTCCCACACTCTCCATGGTACCCTGTCAAAAGAATGAATCCAGTTTTGTGACTAATTTCCCATCGCAACGATCAGAATTATCAGTTGACTAAGAGATTTGTTTTTTGTAAAACCTTTGGAGACAGATTGGAAAGAGACTAAGGCAAGATCCTTCTCACCGTAGCCCATAGACCGGGCTACTTTCTTGAAGGAATGAAACTTTTTGTCAGGGACGTAGACATTTTCTTGATAAACCTCATCTGCTAAAAGAACTAAACCCTCTTGCTTGCAGAAATTAACAATGTCACGCTGGTTTTCTTCCGCAAGAACCTTCAACCAGAGAATAGCAGAGGTCAATTTAGACGAAACTGTGAAATTCACATCAGCATAGATTTGTGAATTTTAGGTTTGAAGATCTATTTACCTGCCCTGTCGGGTTTCCAGGGTTAATGACAGCCACAGCTCTAACAGTGATGCCCTTTGACCTAGCATCTTCAAGTTGCTTCTTCAGCTCAGATATTTCAAGACCCCATCCTGATGCTTCGTCAAGGTAGTATGGAACCTACCAGCAAAAAGATGACAACAATCAGAAGAAAGACAAAGAAACTCGGAAGCAGATTCATTGCCGCCGTCGATATAGTCATGCATCAAAATAATATCACCATCAGAAACAGACATATCAAACATACCAGAGTTCCACCGTGAAGGGCAATTGAAGCTGAGTACAAAGGGTACTGAGGAATAGGGCAAAGGATTCCATCTTTCTCGGAGGATATGAGAAGTTGCATCATCATATGAACCTAGAACGAGAGGAACATTACTGTCACCTTAAAGACAAAGTGTTCCAATTTTTAAGAGTTTAGAGAAGTTTGATGATGGTTACCCCTGGGCTTGCACCATCTGTCATGAAAATATCATTAGGATCAGCAGGGAAACCATCACGGGCTTCGATTCCAGCAGCAATTGCATCGCGTAATCCCTTGATACCCTGAGGCAGAACAGAATATTAAGAGAGGGAATCATTAATTGAGAGAGAGAGAGAAAGATGATGTGAAGAATGACAATGCCACAAACCTGGCTGTGGCTGTAAGCACCAGTGGCTTTCCCGGGAATTTGGTCCAGAATCTTCCAAGCACGCTCGATTGAATCGGAACTGATAAAAGATGCAAAATTCAATGTTAAACAATCTTACACCAGAAAAACAAAACAACTCAGAAGCTGAATTATATAGTAAGGTAAGAACATATAAACCACTTTTGGTACCTGAACAAACCGTGTGTTGCACTCTCGTCCAACAGGGCTGTGTGGGAACACAACGCAAGAACCTGAGGCATAGATTTACAAGTTAACTCATGACTAACATATGGAACAACTCAGCACCATAAAAGCTCACTTATTTACCTCTCTGAAGAATGTTATAGGCTGTTGACCAAGCGATTGAGGATTCCCGATATTACAGTAGATTATCTGCCAAAAGCGGAGAAACTTGTAAGCTTCGTTCATGATAAGAATCAAGTTTGACAACACGAAAGTGGACTAAAACGATTAAAATGTACCTCATCAAAGGGATAAGCGTCCTTGTTACTCTTCAAATCCTCTTGCAACCTCTGTGAGATGGAAGCAAAAATCAAATTGAGCAAGAGCAGAGAAGTATCCACTTTAGAAAAGAACAATCTAGGACAAAGATGTTTACCTGAGCAATGTTGACAATTTCTCCACGGACAGCATACTCACATTTGAGAACCTGAGATCAGTCATCAAATTGTTAAAGTAAAAAAAAACCCAAACAAAAGCTTCAAGACATCAGTCACTAGAGCTAGATTCAGATGCAGAACTGTTCCTCAACAAGAAACTATTCAATTGGAAAGTACGAGCATCAAAACCAAATTGGGGAGACTAAGTAAGCATCAAACAATTATTTAATAATCACAAGGAAGAACAAATGAATCCAGAAAGCAACAGACATATTAATATCCGCGAAAAACTGAAGAAAAAAAGGATTCTAAAAAGTCCCAGTTTTATATATGTGTATAAACAAAGGATCACCTAGTAATATAATATATCCATTGAGACGAGGATACGAGTCATATTATGCATAAAATCGATATTGTTGAAACAACACCAACCTTAAGCACATAAGCAGGTGCTCAATAAACCCTAGATTAAGTAGAGAGCAATCTCGAAGAAATTAAACAAAGCTCTTGGCTTTACCAAATCATGAATCATCAATTTCAGCCCAGTATACCAAAAAAATCAAAATTTAACCGTAAAACCCAGGTCAGTCGAGGAAAAAACAAAAACAAACCCAGAATGTAAAATCACTAATAAACAGGAAGATGAAACTATTGATTGAAGAAGAGAAAAGGCGAGGAGAGAAAAAGAAAAAGAAAAATCTGACCTTGGGATTGATGGTGTCAAGAGTAACGGGAAGAGAGGAAGAGGAATCAGAAGCAGACATATCGGAAGAAGAAGAAAAGAGACGCGACGAAGAATCGGAAGGAGCAGAAAAAGGAGGAAGATGAGAGAGAGAGCTGAGGCTTTTGAGATGATGATGATGTTGACGACGAGTCTGATCTATGAGATTTTTGGCTTGACCAATCACGAATCTCCGCATCTGTATTGTGTGATAAGGGATTTATACTGTATATTATTTTGCTTGATGCTCAAACTAAATTTAGATTTGGCTAGTTTTGCTCAAAGACGAAACTTCCCAATTCCTATGTTCTCTCTCTCTCCTTTTCACACTGATTTTGACATTTGTTTTTGTCCGTCCACCGATTTGGAATTTGCCTTTATTTTCAACAGATTTCTTTATACCCTTTTCAACGAATATTTAATTTCTCCCTTTTTCCTTTCTTTCTTTCTTACCAGTCAATGTCAAAAATCAAACTATACAATTTCTTTTCAACAAATAATCCAACTATGGTATAGAAAAAAAGTTCAATAAAAAAATGAAATTGTAGTTTTGTTTTTTCCAGTGTGTTTGTTTTTTTCCTGTGTGGTTAACACAATCCGTAGTCTCTATTTTTTTTAAAGCGATGAGCCGATGTATGATATGTATATTGTTTTTTTTTTGGTAGGGATGATCAGGTGATATGTATATTGTTAGTCGTAATTAAATAATGGCTTCTTTTTTCTTTGACTAATTAATTTTGGATGGTCTAATATATTAATGAACAATTAATTCAAGATTAAGAACTTCTGGATCGTGGATTCAGACAAAACCATGTGTTTTGTAGTACTTTGATTGGTCGGAGTCGGCGCGTAAAACGCTATTAAATTGGACAAATCTCGCTCTTTAAAAAGGGTCCTGGATCATTATGGGCCAAATTATAGTTTAGAGAGTCTCTTCCGGCCCAATCGGTCGTGACCAAAATCCATCATATTATTAACCAACAAAACGGTCCGTCGTTTGAAGTAGGCTTCTTCTTCTACTTGCAATGTTAGTTTTCCTCGTTCACTATGCTAACGTTTTTCCTGTTTTTTTTTTTTTTTCCCTCTTGCTCTGTGTTTATCTTGTCTCGATTTCTTTGGTTGTGAACGATTTTGCTGATGAACGCCACATGAATATGAATACTCGAGGTTTTGTTTCTTAATTATTTGTTCTAATGTCTTGTTTTTTCTATTTGATAAGGTTTTAGATTCTAGGTAGAAGAGTTTAATTCGCTTGAATCAAACTAATTTTTCACCGTCTATGTAGATTATATGCTTTGTCTTAATGTGCGTAGTGTAGCCACATTTGGATTTGGGGGTGGGGGAGAAAGTAAAATGATCCTTTTTATGTCTTATTGTGTGTGGCGTAGCACATTTTGGTCTGGACAAAGTATTATTTTTCAGCCTGTTTGATTTTGAGATTTTAGTATTGTTGAATTCTGTATAGGTTTGTTTCTTTGTAGGATTTATCTAGGGCTTTAGATAGTTGGTAAGGCTTTACAAATGATTTGCTGATGACCCTTCTTTCAAGCAACTCATTTCCAATATCCATACATTTATTGTCTAAATAATATATACAAAGTAGTTCAGTATTGTATCTAATGAGCATATAATGAGTTTTGTTCTGTATTTGGTACGGGAACAATAATTTTCACGCAGACCACCTAGAGCACCACTGAGAAGAACATGCTATGGTTGAGGATAAATCTGCTGAAGGTAAAGAACAAAGCAGAAAAAGAAGAAGAACACAATGAGTCAATGACACAAGGAGGTTGAAAATTTGAAGGGTAGACTACACGAGTTAGGCGTTGTAAAGTTTCCTCCTTTCTTGATCAAGAAGATTGAGTTCACCAAAATAAAAAGATGATTCATATATTTCAAGTAGATTACAGCATTAAGAACACACATGTCTAGGTACTAGCCTACACAAAAAAAGTAGAGGATCTAAGGACAAAAAAAGTTAAAAGAAAACGAATTAAAATTTAAGGTTTTCTTGATGCTGTGATCTGCTGCTTTCTACTTCCTTCAACATCTACTGGTGGATTACACCTGATACAAAAAGAAACACTCTTGATGTCAATTACACCTAAAGGCCATCTCCGGGGATACATAAAAAAATCAAAACTTTATTGTGTCTTGTTTCTTCTTTACTTGTTCTGTATAGGGTTTGAGCCACTCCTTGGGATTCTTCTGAAGCTATCTTTGTCTCCTCTAAGTGGCTCTTTCTTCATCTCCTTGCTTATTTGCAAATCCCTCACAGCTTGACTGGAATGTGTCATCGTTAACAGAGAACGGCCCTCTACACTACAGTTGCTGCTAAAGAAAGCTACAAGTAACAGAAGCAGAGCTACTGAACAGTATCTCCTCATTGTGAGTTTTTTCTTCTTGTAATTCCGTTTGAAAGCTCTTAGCTTGTTCTTATTCTGTACTGTTTTAGTGGCTATAACTGAGAAAATCTTGGATAGAGGTGTGAGTTAGAGAAAGAGAGAGAGAGAGAGAGAGAGAGACGAGAGACTTCTAAAGCTTGTTGCTTTTATAGAATAAGATATTAGTGTTTGAACACATAGTTATTGGGATCTGATCACGTGATCGTACTTTGACTGCTGCTAAATTAATCAGGTGGTGAGATACTCATCTTTATCTTAATCATTTTTACTGATGATGATAATCCTCAGCATCTACATTCAAACGATGATACAATATCTTATCATATGTAGAGACAAAGATCCACATATACACATTAGTACATTACCTAACTCATGTAACCGCTTTCAAACTAGGAGATGGTAGTCATGTGATTAGAGCACGTGATTTCTGCCTACTCTTATTGGGGAACTCAAAAGAGGCTGAAACTTAACTTTCTTGAATTTTATAAGTTTTGTTAAGTTCTAAAGACATTAGCTTTGGAATTTGGAGGTATTAGTGTAAGTCCAATTTCAGAAAAGCAAAAGTTGCAGGTAACAGCTGTTTTGTCTTTCTACTAATCACTAACTCTACAAAATTGTTTTTTTTCTTCTGCAAGAACCGAAAATTGATTTTAAATGAAGAGAAGAGAAAATTGATTCCAAGAACCGGCACAGATACTTTGATGAGTAGAGATCCTCCAAGTGGGGAATAAAGAAATAGGAAAAGTGCATTACGCAAAATAAGGATTTTTTAAATAATTAATCCATTAATCCTCACTTAGAAAGGGGTTTATAGTGTTAGAAAAGGAGTTTTTGTTGTGAACAAAGAGGTTTAGGGAAAATATTATCTCTGTTTTTTTATTCCTTTATGATAGGAGATACAATATATATATATATAGGGAATACAAGATTAGGGTTTTGCTTAAAGATAAGATAACATAGAATCTTCTAGAATCTCCAAATGGTCATCCATATATTAACAATATATTCATAACAGTTTTATCTATCTTGTGGATTGTGTGGCTGGCTAAGTGGCTTACGGTACAAATAACGAACCGGAATGATTATACAATACCGGCCAAACTTGTCGAATGAACTATTGAATTTTGTTCGGTTTATCTAAACCAAGCGCAAGTTAAGCTATTCTCTCTCTACCCGATGAGGAAGAGAAAGTGATTAACGAGAAACCTCAGAGAGAAAATCTTCCTCGACAAAATTCGATTAAAGGTGCTGGAATTTCTATCATATTTTCCCAATTTTTCTTGGATCTGATGTTATTTACTTAGGAATTACTTCTTGCATTTCCTTTGATGTGATTTTCTTCTTATTTGGCGTCTCTGGGTAAGAGAGAAGCTTGAAATTGCAATTGGAAATCTCTATCAAGCTGAGGCTTTTCTTTGGTACGGAAGTATCTTGTGTTTCTTAGACATTGATCGAAGAATATTGCAGTTGATTCGAGTTGGATTGTCTATCATTGTTGTTATTTTCTCTGTCGAATCAATTGAGTTTCTAGGTTGAGATATTTGCCTGGGATTTCCAAAATAATTTGGTTTCAATTGGTTGGAATTCGATTTTAATTTTTGTTGCTTTCAATTGGTTTGCAGTGATTTGGGTGAAAGTATTACCCCAAGCTCATGGATTTTGGGGATTCTTGTTAAAAGGGTGTCTCTGGTTATCATAGTCTTGTTTGATTTTAATTTCATCTGATCTTGTGTGTGATCATGAGAGTATTGCATAAAAGCTAGAAGTGTTGTTTTGCTCTCTGTATGTGTTGTGAGGTAGTCGAATAGGTGAAGTGTTATATATCAGTGGCACGGAAACTAGTTTAGGGATTGTTATGTTTTCTTTTCCATGATAAAATTTCGAAACTTGACTTGAAACGAAATCTCTTAATATAATCTGTTTACAGGAAATCAACTGCATTTATTTGTTTTGATATTTCACGTATCCGAGGTTGAGATAACTATTGATGCTTTCCTTTTCTAATTGATCTGACAAAAGAATTAGTATGTCATTTCATTAGTAGGTTGGACCTTCACTCCAATATATATTTCGTTTTGTTGATTATGTTAAATGGGTTTAACAGCAGCTGCAGTTATTCACTTAGTCCAGAGCACTTAGATGGCAGAAAAGGCTTGTATAAAACGTCTTCAAAAGGAGTATAGAGCACTTTGCAAGGTACAATCTCTTCTTATGCTGTCAGCCTGTCCTACCTCTCTTGCAGTCAGGATTCCTCAATTTTATTACTGATGAACCAGTTTTCTCTGAACTCCTCAAATAATGCTCTGGTTTCTCTATGTGAATGTTCTTTTGGATTTTAGCTTGGAGTAAGTTTCATATTTTCCTTTGTTTCTTTGGGGGTTATTTATTATATGTTCTGTTTTGGGCCTTTAGGAACCAGTCTCCCATGTTGTTGCTCGTCCTTCCCCAAATGACATTCTCGAGTGGCGTAAGCCTTTCCTATCTTTTATTTTGTCTTTATTTGTACTGACTTACCGGTAATCCTATTGCAAGTAATTCTATGAAGGTGTTAGGACGAGGTATATATATGGACATATTTGCTGTACTTGATAATATACAATAAACTATAAAACAATAGGTAACTATGATGAGATTAGACAGAAGAGGCCTCACATTTTAAGGACCACTTTGATAGAGTGGTGAATACTTGCTATCAAAGGTTTATATATGCTTTACGAGTAAATGCAAAGATATGGTATTTTCTTCTCAATTGTGCAAGGCTGTCAGTGTACTGTTAGCCTGTTAGGGAGTTTCATTCTTTCTAGTATTACTGCATTTAGTATGTAAATAAAGGTAGCTTGCTCTGTTACTAACAAAGAGTTAAACTATTGGTATTAATCTTACAGATTATGTGCTGGAAGGTAGTGATGGAACACCTTTTGCAGGTGAAAATCTTCTTCCAGAAGTTTCTTGTTACTGTTGTCTTCTGCTGCCCTTAGGTCTAAGCAGTATCTTATGTTTTATACTATTAATCTCTTTAACAGGTGGATTTTACTATGGAAAGATCAAGTTCCCTCCAGAGTATCCTTACAAGCCACCTGGAATTACGTATGTATCTATGGTTCTTCAGAATTCAGTTTCAACATTACTCTTACCTCAGTTTAAACCAAAACTATTTCCGTTTGCTGCAGAATGACAACACCAAATGGTCGATTCATGACACAAAAGAAAATCTGTTTGTCTATGAGTGATTGTAAGGAGAATCTGCACTTTCTATTCACTATTTCATATCAATTAAGTTGTCCAATATCTAAATAACTTTACTTGCCATTTACAGTTCATCCAGAAAGCTGGAATCCGATGTGGTCTGTGTCAAGGTATAGATTCCCTCTTTGGTATCTACTTCAATTGGGTTTCATAATGTTACACTCTATTTTTTGGAAGATGACGATCGATATACCTGTTGATAAATTTTATTGTGTGAATGCAGCATACTTACAGGGCTTCTTTCATTTATGGTAAGCTCATTGTAGCTTCTACAGGGTTATGAACATTTTGTTTAAAATATCTGATTTTCGTACATTGTAATGGTTTATTAGCTTTGATCTGATTATTTATCATGGCAATGTCTTTTGTTACCTGTTCTCAAGCTTTCTATAAACGTTTTCTTTGTGGCCCAGATGGATACCAGTCCGACAACTGGAAGTGTGAACACAACTGTAGCTGAGAAACAACGGTTGGCTAAGTCGTCTCTCGCCTTCAATTGTAAAACGTAAGATCATCCCACCATCAAAATTTATCAAATTCTGGAATCAATTGGAAGATAACTTTAGTTATTTGTGTTTAGGATAGTCATAATTGCTGATTAGATAACCAATATAGGAGTGAATGCTGAGTCCTGAGCTTACATGTTTTTGGTTTTCTCACCTGAATACGATATTATTACTCATTACAGCCCAGCATTTCGGAAGCTTTTTCCAGAGTACGTTGAGAAGTACAACCAGCAGCAACTTGCTGAGCAAGCTGCCACCCAACCGGCAACACCAGAGTCTCCGCAAAAGATCACTACCAAAGCCGAGTCGGAGAAAACTGTCGACCTGATGAAGGAGGACTCAGAAGGTGGCTTGAAGGAGAGGAAAAAGAACAAAAAACAGGGATTGCCAGCGTGGATAATACTGTTGCTAGTGTCGGTTTTCGGTGTTGTAATGGCATTGCCCTTACTTCAACTGTGATATCTATGCAACAAAACCCGACCTGGACAACTCTTCCGGTATAATCTCTCCTTGTCTTCCTTCAGTATGAAGAGTAGTCTCCTTTTGTCTAGTTCTCTTCTTCTGAATTTACTCATTTAGCTCCTCATGGTTTGTGCTTCTAAAAGCAGATAACATAAGTTTGGTCTCACATTTATATACATATTGTAGCGTTGTTGGAACTACTTTGTATAGTATATGAATTGAGGGTAATGGTTTGCATTTCATAAATAGAAATGCATGGTTTTCAATTGTACTTCTCCAAGAGCGAATTCACAGGTTGATTCGTCAATCAGATACACACTTTCTGCAACCATCTTCGACTACTATTGTAGTAACTTGATTTACAAAAGATGGCTCTTAAACATGTGTGATAATGAGCCGAGACAAATAAACAAAATACAAGCGCTATCTTTAGTGTTAGTTATACTTGTAACTCGTATATTGGGCCAATTAAGCAACTGCATTTCGGCCCGTTAATTGATAAATAAAACCGGTTCAATCTGTCCGACGCTGACTGGTTTACCAAAGAAACTCCTCTTCTTCTTGAGTCAAGCGATTATACGGTTATTATTGGTTAATGTTAAATTTAATTGATGTTTGTTATTCATAATTGATTAATTTCTATTGAATTTCAATTTTTTTTTTGAATTCGGAGATTTTGCTATTCTGAGAAGAATCGTACTGTTGAGATTTATTTGTCCCATTGATTCCTAGCTCACTCCTCTCTCGGCGATGGTGGGCAACTCGTCGGACGAAGAAGATGACCACCGGAATTTGATCCCACAGAACGACATCAGAGACAACGATCTCAACCTCCACCGAGAAGATGAGCTTCAGTCCGTCACTACCGTCAGGGCTATAAATAGGACAAACGGCGGTGGTAGGAGTCCGAGATCGGCGTTCCAGATCGAGGAAATGGTGTCGCGAGCTCGGAACCGTTGGAAAGTCTCACTCGACAAGCGTTACGTCATTGCTGCCGTCTCTCTAACTCTATTCGTCGGGTTTTTGTTCTTGTTTACTGATAGTCGTAGATTCTTCTCTATGGATCTCTCGAGCTTTAAGCTTGATCCAATGTCGAGCCGGGTCAAGGAATCTGAGCTCCAAGCTCTGCATCTTCTGAGGCAGCAACAGCTCGCGCTTCTCTCTCTCTTGAACCGTACGTTGGTAGACCAGTCCTCTAATCAATCAGTGAACTTCAATTCTTCAAATGCAATTGGTTCGTCTGTAGTAATAGACAATGTGAAAGCTGCTCTAGTGAAGCAGATTTCAGTGGATAAGGAAATCGAAGATGTACTTCTATCACCACACAGGACAGGAAATTACTCTCTCACTGGTCCTGGTTCAGATAGTATCACTGCTTCTTACTTCAATGACAGATGTAGAAAGGTAGATCAGAAATTGTCGGATAGGAAAACGATTGAATGGAAGCCTAGACCAGACAAATTCCTTTTTGCTATCTGTCTCTCAGGTCAAATGAGCAACCATTTGATTTGCTTAGAGAAGCATATGTTTTTTGCTGCGCTGTTGGATCGAGTCCTCGTGATTCCAAGTGCTAAGTTTGATTACCAGTATGATAGAGTGATAGATATAGAGCGGATTAACACATGCTTGGGAAGAACTGTTGTCATTTCTTTTGATCAGTTCAAGGAGATGGATAAGAAGAAGAATGCTCACATTGACAGGTTTATCTGTTACTTCTCATCGCCACAGCCTTGTTATGTAGATGAAGATCATATCAAGAAGCTGAAGGGATTGGGGATTTCCATTGGTGGGAAGCTTGAGGCTCCGTGGAGTGAAGATATAAAAATGCCAAATAAGCGAACTTCTCAAGAGGTAGTGGAAAAATTTCAGTCTGATGATGGTGTGATCGCCATAGGGGATGTCTTCTACGCTGACATGGAGCAAGATTTGGTGATGCAGCCTGGTGGACCCATCAAGCACAAATGCATGACACTGATTGAACCCAGTAGGCTCATTTTGTTGACAGCACAGCGATTCATCCAGACATTCTTGGGAAAAAATTTCGTCGCGCTTCATCTCCGTAGACATGGGTTCTTGAAGTTTTGGTGAGTTTTTTTTTTGCATCTCTCTTTTTTTAGGGTAAGTAACCTTGTCATTGTTGCCATTATGTATCTTAATAGTGTAGCTCACACTCAATTGATTGCAATATCAGAACACCATTCCGTTCTTGATTGTGTGCCTTACTTAAGCATTTCAGTGTAGCAATTAAATACTGTGCTGAGGTTGATGATCGAGCTAGGGAATAAATAGGTTAGGTGTTTGAATAATGTGTCTCATTTATAGCTGACTCTTTCTTATGATATGATTTCTGGCCAGCAATGCAAAATCGCCAAGTTGCTTTTATCCCATACCACAAGCTGCAGACTGCATTAGTCGGATGGTGGAAAGGGCCAATGCTCCAGTCATCTACCTTTCAACAGATGCTGCAGAAAGCGAAACCGGTCTGCTTCAGTCTCTAGTAGTCGTTGATAGAAAAGTCGTTCCCCTTGTCAAACGTCCACCTCGCAACTCAGCAGAAAAGTGGGACTCATTATTGTATAGACATGGTATAGAAGATGACTCTCAGGTAACAAATTTTATTGCATGTTTATGGGCCAAAGACTTTGTTCTCTAGAAATCACTTGAATCCCTATCTCCAAATGTGGTTTTTAAAAGAAATAAAATCTAATGGACTACGATCTAGTAACAGTCTATGGTCTGAGAAAATTCCGTAGAGACTCTTAGTTCCTTTCTTCTTTTACAGACATTGGATTCAGTTTCACTCGTTTGTGCTTGGTTTCTGGAATTTGTAGGTGGATGCTATGTTGGATAAGACAATATGTGCATTGTCCAGTGTCTTTATTGGAGCATCAGGCTCGACGTTTACAGAGGATATATTGCGGCTAAGAAAAGACTGGGGAACTTCGTCAATGTGCGATGAGTATCTCTGTCGAGGCGAAGAACCAAATTTCATAGCAGAAGATGAATAAAAAAGTAAACACATTCGTTAACTTTTCCATTGTTCTTCTTTCTATACCTGTATTATATTAGTGTCGTTAATGTAAAATTCTTTTGATTCTTTTCCGACGATTTTGTGATCGTGTCGGCGAAATAGAGTTTCTACCTTGAGAACATGTTTGATTGTTTTGTTACTAGTAACCAAAATGTTAATTACACACGGAACGTGGACTAAATTTCGAAAGAGTTGAACAAAAGGGGTATTGCTTAATTACACATGAAATATAAGGGGTGAATTTTTAATACAATAACTACTCAGACGAAACGATGTAGGGTTGAAATTGATAATATAATAAGTAAAGGAGCGATTTTAGATATTAACTGTAACCTGAGAGTTTATTTAAAAGTTATTTCCCATATTTTTCCCTCTTCTCTTTCAAGAAATATAAATTCATCTTTCTTTCTCTTCAGAGTAAAGCGATCGAAGCAAAATACAGTTGAGACTTGAGAGAGAAACAATGGAGCACGATAATGAAGACAAGAAGCCTATCATTCCTCTTGACAAAGAAGACATTGCGATTCTCAAAACCTATGTACGTAATTTGTTCGTCCTTACGTCATCGTAGTTCTTGACCACTTTGTTACCTCTACGGCGGTACGCATGGAAGTTTCAGGAATTTGATACTTTTGATTCTTACTTGAATCTCGAATCATGTTAATGGAGGGTTTCTGTTATTTGCTTACTCTGTTCTTGCTTCGTTCTTTCTTCTCGTCCTCATCTAGTAACGTGGAGTGGGCTCAGATGTTATCGTTACTATACTGTTTTTTATTTCAAGAACGAAACAAATCCAAGATTGACACAACGCATTTCTCTCGAACTCTAATGTTCTTGAGTGACCCAAGTAGGAACTGTAACATTTTTTTATTGTTGATTCTGGTCATTTTATTTTCACTTTAACTCCAGGCATTAAGACCTTATGATGCTGCTATAAGGAAACTGGAAAAAGAGATAAATGAAGGGGCCAAGAAGATAAACAATCTATGCGGTGCGCTTTCTTTCTCTCTTGAAATGTGTTGTTGGCTTCCTTGATTCATTTTGATCTTGTGTAAAAGTACTCTCTTATTTTAGTTTTTACTCTGTTAATGTTTTTTACTGGTTGATCAGGGAGCAAAGAATCTGACATGGGTTTGGCTCCACGAAGCCACTGGGATCTTATCGCTGATGAAAGAATGATGGCTAAAGAACAGAATCTGGTGGTATTTGATATTTCTCGCTCAGGCTCTTCAAAATTTAGCAATGTGATGGATGTACAAAGTTCTTGATAGTTCTAACGTCATTTAGGTTTTTACATGCACGAGGATACTCAATCCAAACTCTGAAGATGCTAGATATGTCATCCAGTCAGAAGACTCCGGGGTACTATTCATTTATAACTCCATGTTTTTAGCCTTCTTCAAGCTTGTTCTCTGTAGCCTGTTTGAACATCCAATGGATTTTGAAGATGCTGTTTTTATTGGAATTGTAGCATTACGTTGTTTCTCTGAGCAGCAGTCTCTCTCCGACCGACGTAGAAGAAGGGATGCGTGTGGGGTTAGTTCTTTGTTTCCTGTACAAACAGATATACTTTCACATTCTAATTCTTGAACCTCCCAATATGATTACGGGTCGATTACAGAGTCAATCGAAAGTATCAAATAGTGATGCCACTGCCTCCAAGAATTGATTCCGAAATCAAAATGTTTACCGTGGAAGATATACCGGATGTGACATACAATGATGTGGGTGGATGCAAAGAGCAGATCAAACAGATCCGAGATCATGTGAATGCTCTAAATAACACTACATTACATACTAGAGATCATGTGAATGCTCTAAATATTGTTTTTACTTCACTGAGGAACACAAGATTGTTCGATCCCTCTTTATGTAAATTTTGAGTTAGGGAAAAACCATTAGCGTTTTAGACGGTATGAGCTGCACGGATCATCTTTGGGTCAATTTGTTTGAGCTTGATCACTGATTCTAAATGCCTTGACACTGAATGAACCTCTACGAGCCTACCAAATGAACAACAATGGATCAGAGATGGTTCTGGTAATTTAATGGACAAGAAACCCCCCCAAAAAAGAATGGTATTGACAAAAGAGAACCTGGCGATTTCTGCACGCCGCCTGGTTTGTTCAGCGATCCAAGAAGCACGAGAACGACTTCCACTGAGTTCTTCTGCAGAACGACTTCTCTTTGAGATGGTTACATTGGCCGTTCCATCATCTTTCCCATAATCTGTCTTATAAGTAAAAGCTGTCTGCAAGACAAACCAACAGTCTCGTCATTAAGTGAAAACAGTGTACAAATCCGAGACTGAAAAACAAGCAGAGGACAAGACATGCACTAACCTTATGGTCCAATACGAGGTTCCAGGCTTCTCCACTCAAAGCGTAGTGAAAGACAAACTTTATAATATCTAGAGGTATGTAACATATGAGACTGTATAACCATATAACACCTGCCCATCCCCATCCAATACCGGTGATGCTAGCAAAGCTGATATTGGCATAGACAGCAATTAATGTAGCTGCCTGTGTACATGAAATGGAAATTCAAAATCAAGACCTATGTATGCTATAAATTATTCTGTGATGTAAAAGGGATGGAGTATCTTACAAGTTGAGCAACAATGAAGGCAAAAATCAGGAGGGTCCCGGGACGTTCAAAAAATGACCAGCCTCGACTACGTGTTACAAATATGAGTGCCTGACTTATGATGCTCACTTGGAGATACACAGCGGATGAGACTTGCTCACTGTTGTTGGCGATTGATTTTACATGGAAGTGTTTCTGCAGTAATTAAAGATTCAGGGATGGTCAGTGGTATGCATTCTTCTTGGTAAAGCAAGATCTAACTTGCTTTGAGCGATGGGAAGATACCTCAAAGAAGGTGGTAGAGACAATGATCCAGTAGAAGAGGACGGTGACCAATGCTAGGTAAGTTCCAATGACAATTCCAGTCGCAAATATCTGGTTGAGCTTCCAGCTTTCGGGTGTAGGAGATGGCCTAACTCGATCTTTAGATATAGTCATGATGGTCCCTGATGCGTAGGAGATAAACAAGAGCACTTAGCTTCAAAGTGTTAGAAATTAGTTTTCTTACATTAACATGAAGCTATTGATTAAAAGATTACCGTCATTGAGTACTGCGATTATCAGAACCATGAAAGGTGGGAAGTCGTATTCCCATATCAAAGCTAAAAGTGTAAAACCAAGCTGCATGAAACAATGATAAGATGAGAAAGTTCATTTAGATGTAAACTTAACTAACATGAGTTAGAAAGCTCCCTACCACTATTCGTATGGTGATCGAGACTGCATATACCTGCAGATTCTTACTGATTAGTCAGTAAAAACATAAGCAAATTAAGAATTTCATCAAACCACTTGAAATTCATATCCTATATTACTGTATATGAATTTGTTTATCTTTAGCTATGTGGAATCAGATGATAGTTGTGAAGCCATATCTTTACTACTTAACTGTATAGTTCTTCATCCGCTGGAAAATGGCTCTGCTGGTCAAGACAGCACTGATAATTACACTTAACCCAGGCTCAGTTAGTACTATGTCAGCAGAACTTCTTGCAGCATCTGTTGCATCTGCGACAGCTATTCCGATGTCAGCTTTTTTGAGAGCAGGAGCATCATTCACACCATCTCCGGTCATTCCAACCACATGCTTCATTTCTTGTAAAATTTTTACAATCTCATACTTGTGTTCTGTAACATTAGAGACAAAAACGATTTTTGGGATCAGAAATTAGAGCAAATCTGAAACTCCGTAGAAATTAGAGTTGCGTTGTAATAGTGACCAGGGAATACTCCAGCAAATCCATCTGCCATTTCAATTAGCTCATCCACTGGAATGGCTTCATGCTCATCGTTGTTGTGGCCTAACAAAGAGGAAGAGGGATACATGTTGGTTCCCATTCCAAGACGCCTGCCTGTCTCCTTTGCAATGGCCAATTGATCTCCTACATTTTTCCAAACTTAGCATTAGCTTTTCACTCATTTTCCCGGAGTTTTACCATTTGCACATAAGGGTGTATGTGTTTCTTTGTTGAGCCAAGCCTAACAAGCTCTAGGATAGGTATTCAAGAAAGAATCTAGCTTCATTTCTTAAGGTTAAGACTTACCAGTGATCATCTTAACGCAAACTCCAAGGCTAAGAGCTCTAAGGATTGTTTCAGCGCTGTCATGCCTTGGAGGATCAAACAGTGGCAACAAACCACAGAACCTCCATGGTCCTCCAGGACTATTGCTGTTTTTCTCTGGAATTTCCTAGAACCAATAGTTAAATGATGCAGTGAATTGGAGTAACTGATGTCATTATAAGGTTCTTCGTCAAAAGTACACTTGAGATAAAACCAGATCAAATAAGAAAGGGAGAGGACAATGATGTTACCTGATAAGCAACTGCAAGAGACCTCAAACCTTTTTCTGCAAATCTATCAATGATGGCGTAGACTCTTTGCGCAATCTCATTTTTCTGTTGACACAAGCTTAGAACCTATAATATAGTACAGTTGGATCAGTGATGTGTTATTTATTCACGGACACAGAACAAAAGAATATCAATAATTCTTTTACATCTAGAGTCAGTTTGGTAGTGCTAATAATAGGGTGATACTTAGCTACCTGTTCAGGAGCTCCTTTGGTAGCACGATACCATCTTCCATCCGAATCAATATATGTTATTGCAGTACGTTTGTCCACGGGATTGAATGGCAGGAAATGAATTTCTCTAATATTTGCCCGTGCCTACAGATAAACAACCTTTGTATGAGAAAAACTATTTAGCAGGTGACAATAGTCTTATAATAGAGAGTTCATTTAAGAGAAATATCTCTACCTCTCTAGGATCAGCAAGCATGCTAACAATGGCTGCATCTATAGCATCCTGATTTTCTAGTCGTGAAGCTCGGCCTGCAAGCAACAAAATTGTTTCCTTGTCCATGTAGTCGGTGAAAACCTGTGCAGATGAATTTTGACATTTAAAGACCCTAGATAGAGAACGCAGAGAACAACCAAGGAACATGGAGGCAACTGTTCTGAATTGTGTTCTTTGAATTTGAAATGTAAGTTATATATTACCTCAATAAGATTTTTATCAACGGTAAGGCTGTTCAAGGTAAGGGTTCCAGTTTTATCACAGCAGAGTACATCCATCCCAGCCATTTCCTCTATTGCAGTCATCCTTTTCGTAATTGCACCCTTTTAAAACAAGTAGAAATACATAATTGCTAGCAGACTGTTCAAAAGAATAACAAATAAAGATTTCCTTTTGCATTCAACAGCGTAAAAGTATCTCAATTCACTCTATTATAGATACTAACGAGAAATTAAACCAAGATTTGCACCTGTTGAGAAAGTCGATGAGATCCAATGGCAAGCGTGACAGATAGTACAGTGGGCATGGCAATGGGTATCCCTCCAATCAGTAGGACAAGAAGGTTATTGATCCCAACTCTGTAGGAACGATGTTGTATAGGGAACATGACAATGATTTCAAGAACCATTCCAACAGCAATGGAGCAAATGCAGAAGTTTCCTATTGATGTAAGAACCTAGAAGAAAACATGTCAAGGAAAATATCATGTTCTTGCAAGCTGCAAACTGTATTTCAACATTTTAAGAGAACAATGGGTTCAAAGCATGCTGAAAATGGGAAAGAACCTGCTGAAAATGTCCAGTTACATCTGTGCTGTCCACCAAGCGTGCTGTTTTTCCAAAGAAGGTGCTAGCTCCAGTTGCTATCACAACAGCTTCTATTTCACCTTGTTTACAAGTAGAACCAGAAAAGACTTGCTCACCCTTCTTCTTGGTCACAGGTAGTGATTCTCCAGTCAGCACTGACTGTGTCAGAGATATAGAAGTTATAAGTGACATATAAAGTGTTTACATAGTACACTAAAAGTAAAGAGATGCAAATAATTGGTAAATATTCTGGACGTGCCTGATCAATCTTCAAGGGGTCTCCTTCAAGAAGGCGAGCATCTGCAGGAATGATATCCCCAAGCTTTATGCTAATTATATCACCAGGTACCAAGATAGATGCATCTTGCTCTTGCCACTGTCCATCTCTAAGAACCTATAAGAGGAGATCTCGGTCAGATTTAAGGTAATATGGAAGCGATGGTGCAGCTACCTTTGCCATTTTGGATCATTGGAGTCAAAATCCATAAGGTGAAGAACCCTACTCTTGTTTTTAGAGCCAAGCGAGCCATAAGAGCAGCAGCAGCATTGCCAGCATTGTTTTCTTCAAAGAAACTGATAGTTGCGTTGATCAGTAAAAGGCAAACGATTCCAACAAAGTCTTCCCAGTCAGGACCCAGGCTCTGTATTCACCATGAGTTTCAAGTTGTATCTTCACACAGCAAAGAATAGAAACAATTTCATAAACATTAATTGAAGAAAACTCGGATTTTCTTACTTGACTATTAGCTAGGGCGATGGCGATCAATGCAGCAGCTTCCATAACCCATGACAAGGGATTCCACATAAAACCTAAGAATTTCAGAAATCTGTTCTCCTGTATCATTGTTTAAAATGGCATTAGCACAACATTGTAGAGACACTTGGCAGGAGCACTGTGAAGATGTCCTGTTTATTACCTGTTTCTCTTCAAGTCTGTTAGGACCAAATATCTTCAATCTCTCTTGAGCATCTCCAGATAAAAGCCCTTGAGGCGATGTTCTTAGGTATTCGAAAACCTCCTCCAATGGCAATATACCCTGTCAAGCTCAAGGATCAAACTCTTTTTGCCACTATGAATTCAAGTAGTAAGAGTAAAATTAAAAGGAAGCACACAACATGTACCAAATCAATTCCTTTTCTGTTGAAAGTATCAGGATCCAGCAAAGGCTTGTCCAAATCCTCGGCCATAGTTAAAAGCTTCAAAAGCCACTGTCCAACTTCAAAATCTACGTTCCAGGAAAAGAAACTGGAATTTCTCCTATGAAAATAAGAAAAGTTTTAAATCAACAAACCGATTTCAAACTATTAGCATTTCAACCACAAGGTTGTGACAAATGGTTCAAGATTCTGATCAAAGGACTTACCCTGTACGAAGCCACTAATTTCGCAGAAGAATATTCCAGGAACAGAAGCGAAACAGGAATCCTTAAAAAGAATCCAGGAATACTGAAACTGAAACGACCATTCCATGGCTGACCAGTTGATGGAGTGTGTGGAAGAGGAGATTCTCCTACAAGTCGCAATTGGTATCGCCATTATTGGAACTTGGAAGCATCAGAGTTTGCGAACAGTAGATGGGAAAGACCAAGAGGAAGCAGAGAGAAACAAGAGTGGTTGATTTCACTTCTCTACCTAACCGTCACTCTCACTTTCCAAAATTTTTAGCTCGAATTAAACAAATTAGTTACGTTTAACACTCTTTTTCATTTTCATCTAACTAGTAGTAGTTAGTAGTTACAATGATATCATCTACTCTTTTTTTTTTTGCAAGAAAAATAAAATTCACATTTGGAAGTAAGAAAATCAAAACTACAAAGTAGAAAGAAACTAGAAATATCCAAGCATTTTATAACTAAGAAAATAGTCAACACAAAATAACTAGGACTTGCCTTCTCTCCCGTCTCCTACTCGTTCGTTCTTTTGGGCACTATCAAATGTTTAATGTCGCTTCCACTTTACACAATTTATTAGAAAACAAAACACACAGACCATAAAATTAACAATGTTATAACAAACTTCGTCAAATTAAAGGGTTAAATAAACAAATAAAAATGAAGCTATTGACTTGACTATTTGCCTTGGTCAACTATGGTATTGACAAGATCACACTTCTCTCTGGGCGACTCTCGGCTGACTATTTCACATGGTCACCTCTGCATCGACAAGAAGTTTTCTATTTTTCTTCTTCTTCTTCTCTGTATTGTTCTTCTCCTCGCTATGATAGATAAGATAATGAGATCCAAAGCCAAAGGTCTTGTGAGACCATTAATCACAAAACCTGTACAGCCTCTAAGTTCCCGCATGCATCTCTTCCTCCTTTGTGTTCTTTTCCTATCTCCCCTCTTTCTTACACTTTCAGAAGCTCTCTGTAACCTACAAGACCGAGAATCTCTCATGTGGTTTTCCGGCAATGTTTCTTCTTCTGTTTCTCCTTTGAATTGGAATTTGTCCATTGACTGTTGCTCCTGGGAGGGAATTACCTGCGATGACTTATTGGATAGTCGCGTGACTGCGATCTCCTTGCCCTTTAGAGGACTCTCCGGAAATTTGCCTTTGTCAGTTCAGAACCTTCACAGTCTGTCTCGTCTCGATCTTTCTCATAACCGTCTCTCCGGTCCTTTCCCACCAGGTTTTTTCTCCGCCTTTGATCAGCTTATGGTTCTTAATCTTAGTTACAATAGCTTCAATGGTGAGTTGCCACTTGAACAAGCATTTGGAAGCAGAAGTAACAGATTCTTCCCAATTCAGATCATTGATCTATCAAGCAATTTTCTCCAAGGCGAAATCCTCGGTAGTTCTGTTTTCCTTCAGGGTACTTTCAACTTAACCAATTTCAATGTCAGCAACAACAGCTTCACAGGTCCAATACCTTCCTTCATGTGCAAGACTTCACCGCAGCTCAGCAAACTGGATTTCTCCTACAATGATTTTAGTGGCATTATCTCCCAAGGATTAGGCAGATGTTTGAGGCTAAGTGTTCTACGAGCAGGCTTCAACAACCTCTCTGGTGAAATCCCACGCGAAATCTACAATCTTTCCAAGCTCGAGCAACTCCTTCTGCCAGCCAATCAGCTTACCGGAAAGATCGATCATAACATCACCCGGCTAAGGAAACTAACGTCGCTTGAGCTTTACTCCAACCATCTCGAAGGAGAAATACCAGTCGGCATAGGCAACCTCTCCAGCCTGCGAAGCCTCCAGCTTCATATAAATAGCCTCACTGGTTCGATTCCGCTTTCTCTCGCAAATTGCACCAATCTCGTCAAGTTGAATTTGAGGGTCAATCAGCTGAGTGGAAGATTAACAGAGCTGGATTTTTCCAAGTTTCAGAGTCTTAGCATTCTAGATCTCGGAAATAATAGCTTCACTGGTGATTTCCCAGATAAGGTTTTCTCTTGCAAATCGCTCACGGCGATCAGATTTGCAGGCAACAAGTTAACAGGACAAATACCTCCTCAAGTACGGGAACTTGAATCCCTGTCGTTCATGTCTTTTTCAGATAATAAACTGACGAACATTACAGGCACTCTCAGAATTCTGCAGGGCTGCAGGAAGTTGTCCACTCTAGTGCTGGCAAAGAATTTTTATAATGAAACAGTTCCAAGCAACGAAGACTTTCTTACCTCAGATGGATTCCCTAAACTCCAAATATTTGGCATTGGTGGATGTCGACTGCAAGGTGAAATACCAGCTTGGCTAATCAAACTGAAGAGCTTAGAAGTCGTGGACCTATCCCTCAATCGATTCAGAGGGTCAATTCCTGGTTGGCTGGGAACTCTCCCCAACCTTTTCTACATGGATCTCTCAGATAACCTACTTTCAGGAGAGCTGCCAAAGGAACTCTTTCACCTCAGGGCTCTGATGTCTCAAACGGCCTATGATGCAAGAGAAAAGAAGTATCTAAAGCTGCCTGTTTTTCTCAACCCCAATAACGTTACAACCAATCAGCAATACAATCAGCTGTCCAGCCTCCCACCTGCACTTTACATCAGAAGGAATAACCTGACCGGAAGTATACCAGTCGAGGTTGGCCAGTTAAAGGCTCTTCATGTCCTCGAGCTTCTTAGTAACAATTTGTCTGGCAGCATCCCGCATGAATTGGCGAACCTCACCAACTTAGAGAGGCTAGACCTGTCCAACAATAATTTATCTGGTAGAATTCCTTGGTCGCTAACGAGCCTCCATTTCATGTCCTATTTCAATGTGGCAAACAACAGTCTCGAAGGGCCAATACCCACAGGAAATCAGTTTGATACTTTTCCAAAAGCATATTTTGATGGGAACCCCTTGTTGTGCGGTGGTGTACTGCTGACTTCCTGCACTCGGCCGCCTGATACAACCACAGAGGATGAGGAGTTAAAAAGAACGTTTATTATAGGGGTTGCCATTGGATTTTTGGTGTCCTACTGTTTTTACTGGTGCTTTCTTGCTAGGCGATGGGCCTAAAGACTAATATATAAAAGTGGTTTAGGGTTGTTTATGGAGATCATTCAGTCTTTATCTGAGTTATGGGTTTCCTTGATCAAAATCCTCAAATCTCTTTGTATTTCTAGCAGACTAATATATAAAAGACCCAGTTACTAGTACAGTTTGATCGTACCCAATTCGTATCAGAAGAGTTGATTTGACGACCAAGGAATCTAATGAGTTTGTTGATTTGGGGTCTAGAGCTATTATAGAAACTTCTTTCATCATCAGAGCGCCAAACTTAAAACGAAATCACATCAATATCAACAACAAATAAAGAGTTTCAACTGAAATCGTCAAAAAGAAATTCAAAGTGCAGAAACCGAGGAATTCTACTAGAATCAGATGACTATAACACTGCAAAAGAAGACAGCGACGAGAAGAACCTGGAGACGTCGTATCTGGAGATTAGAGAAGAGCCAATTTCATAAGGATAGTTTCTTCTCGCTCGAGAACAATTTGAATCTAGGGTTTTCTACCGGACGAAAATAGTGTTCCCTGAGGAAGAAAGCTAGTGTCAGCTCCGTTCTACTCTACTTAGTACTGATTGTGGGCTCAAATTTCATTTTTTTTTTTTTATATTTACAATTTGGAAGCCTCAATTTCTTTCTCTCTGCAATTATTGGATCAATCTCTTCCTCTTTTACATTTTGGTCCGAAACCAAACAAAGAACATTTCTTATTTTTCCGACAAAAGAACATTGCTTACACCGTTACTTGTTACATTATAAATAACCCGTTAAGAATAAGAGGAAACAAAAAAGGTCCGGTGCGGCCGGAAAATTTGTAAGAAGTGACGCCGTGATATTCCTTCCCGGCGGAACATTGATAAAAACCCCTAATCAGTAGCTGTAGCTAAAAAACCCAAGTCCGTTAAAGAGGCCCAAAAGGCCCAAAAGAGACCCGCTAGACGAATCAGAGGTCAACGAAAAATACGCATAATTATGTTTAATCTTCTGGTAACTAGTTAGTAATCGTCATGATCCATGTATGAGCGGAGGAGCATTGTAGCGCAGAGTCGAATTATACAGAGACGAGCATGTTGTTGTTTCATCAAAGATGAGCATTTCGAAGTGAAGCTGTTCCCGTTCTTGAAATTAAGCTTCTTCTTTGCCAAAAATCCAGCCATGTTTTGATTTGTGAATCGATTCCGATTCCAATGAAGAAAATCTGATGAGTCACTTGTTTGATTTATATGCATTGGATTTGAAGGAAGTCTGAACTTGGTCTTGTTTTTGGCTCGACAAAATTTAGGGATTTTACGCGTTGAGGTAATCTCGCCGTACAACTATAGCGTATCAAACACTTTTTCTCAATTTTATTCTATCGATACAAAAGATTTTGTTTGAGAAAAAAATCAACACTTAACTTTGGTTTCAAGTTTTGTCTTTTTTTCGTTTCTTGTGTTCTTCTATTTTGTTGGAGAAGTAAGCTTGTTTATGTTCAATGTATGTCAACGAGTTTATCAGAGCAAAGAAGTTTCTAGGAAGATACGTTTTTTTGGATTTCCTCTAGATCAAAGCTAAATCTACATAGATTCTTACACAAGTGATCTGCATAAACAGAACCAATCATATTTTATTTCAAGAAAAATGAAAGATCTTAGCTGCTATCTAATTCCGTTCCTGGACTCTGTTTTGTTTAAAACATGTTTTACATGTTCTAAATTGATTCTGAACAATGTTTTGGTTATGTAATAACTGCAGAGATCATTAGAGGCTCAAGTGAATCAGTGTCAACAGTTCTATTTTTATACTCTATACCAAACCAGACTGAACCGGATTTATTTGCTGACTTCAAGGTGATGCAACAAAGTCGATTCCTGCAGAATAGCAAGAAAATGTTCATATGAGAATCATAAAAACTGAGTGTTTGTTGGAAATGTCAGAGAAGTGTGTATGTGGATACAAACCTTTGGAGGATTTTTCTTCTTCTAGAGGAGTTTCTGATGTAAAAGATGAGGAAGAGAGGCTAGTTGACTCCCGAGCTTCAATAATCATAGCGACAACTTCTCTCATAGTTGGTCTACTAGCTGGAGAGTTGCTGGTGCAGAAGAGTGCAATCTTTAGCACAAGAGACATCTCATGAACCGTTCTCTTATCATTCGTATCCAGCCTCGCATCAAACATTTCAATGGTTGGAACCATGTTCCGGATTGATCTTCTAACCCAATTGACTAGATCCCCTCCTTGCTCCAGCGGTTGAACTGGGGGCTTTCCTGTTATTAGCTCCAAAAGCACAACTCCAAAGCTATAGATATCACATTTCTCTGTCACCTTCATCGTGTAAGCATATTCTGAAACACAGCAAAACAAACATGAAATTATTATGTCGGATAAGCGAGTGTACGTGGGAGAAAGAAACCTGTGATGTTTCTTACTCACCTGGAGCGATGTATCCGTAGGAGCCAGCAACAGCTGACATGGACTTTGAGAAAGAGAGATCAATCAACTTAGCCAGGCCAAAATCTCCAACATGAGCCTGGAATAGTTCATCAAGAAGAATGTTGTTCGATTTTATGTCGCGGTGAACTATTTGTGGTCTGCAGTCATGATGGAGGTAACACAGACCCTCTGCAGCACCAAGCGCAATTCTATACCGAGCATTCCAATCCAACAAGCAGTCTTTTTCACCTCGCTGTAGTTGTTCGCCGAGGCTTCCCTTTGACATATACTCATACAAGAGAAGATTTGAGTTCTGGTGATAGCAGAAACCATATAGCTTTACGATATTCCGGTGCCTTATCTTTCCAAGTGTTGATATCTCAGCTCTGAAGCTATTATCAGAACTAGCTCCTTCGCCGCGAGAATTTAGCTTCTTAACGGCTATCACCTCACCATCCGACATTTCAGCTTTGTAGACTGTTCCACACGCTCCTCTCCCTAAAACCACGTCTTCGGAGAAGTTTCTGGTTGCATCCACAAGGCCTTGATATGTGAAACCTTCTTTAGGGAAGTAATAGCTGTCCATGACATCTGGTTTTGTTTGATCCTCAAGAGCAACAAATGCTGGTTCCCGCCTCTTTATTGCCCAACAGATACCAAGAAAAGTGATAAGAAAAACCAAGCCGATTACAATACAAGTGATTGTCAAGATCTTTTGCCTCTGTGAACCGTTCATTAACCAACTCAGCTTCGAATCAGAATGTGGGACAAGTGATTGGCAATGGCTTCTCTGAAGATTACACAAATCGTGGTTTCCAGCAAAGTTTGATGAATCCATCCGCTGGAAGACTGCTGTGTCTGGTATTGTTCCTACCAAGTTATTGTTTGAGATATTGCAGATGAGGAGGCTCATGAGATTCCCAATTGATGCAGGGATCTCACCTGAAAGCTTGTTGTCGTTGAGGTAAAGTATCTCTAACATTTGTAGATTTCCTAAACTGTCTGGAATCGTACCTGACAGATTGTTGTGACTAATGTTGAGGGAGATTTGCAGAGAGGTTAATTTTCCGAGCTCCACTGGGATGTTTTCAGACAAGAGATTGCCTCCTAGTTGTAACTCCATGAGCCGAGTCAGATCTCCAAAGCTATGAGGAATTTCTCCGGTCAATCTATTATCAGACAATCTCAAAATCTCTAAATTCACCAACTGACCAAGCTCTTCTGCTATGTACCCGGTAAACTTGTTGCCACTAAGGTCAAGCCTCTGGATAGTGACACAACTCCCCAACTCTTTAGGGATGTGGCCAGTGAGCTGATTGGAGGAGATGTTTAAGCCAACAATCTTTGTGAGATTCCCAATCTCAGGAGGAATTTCACCAGTGAAATTGTTGTTAGCTAGACGCAGTCTTTCTAAATTCTTCAGCTTTCCCAGGTCTGCAGATATATTCCCTGATAACCAGTTTTGGTGAAGCTCTAATGCAGTAAGGTTCTGAAGATTGAATAATTCAACGGGAAGGATTCCTGTTAGCCGGTTATCGCCTAACATTAGCTTTGTCAGCGACTTGCAGAATTTCAGATCACGAGGGATGTTTCCTGATAACTTGTTTGAACCAAGACTCAGAAGTATTAGCTTCTGAAATCTGCAGAAGTGGGCAGGAATTAACCCAGACAGAGAATTGGCAGACATGTCAAGAACAGAGAAATTGCTATAGAAACCGATTAGAGGAGGAATCGTCCCTTGAAGCTGGTTGTCAAAAAGTTGCAAATCTACAAGGTAAGTTAAGAACTGAAGCTCTCGAGGGATAGTACCGTTTAGTTTATTGATAGACAAGTCTAGCTTCTCCAACAGTGTCAATTCCCCAAGCTCCCTAGGAATTGGACCTTGAAGACTGTTCTCAAAAAGATGAAGTAATTGGATATTCAGGATCTGACCAAACTCTTTTGGGATGAAACCTGTTAACTGATTCTCCGAAAAATCTATCTCAACTGCATCTGTCAAGTTGCCTATTTCACGAGGTATTTCTCCGGTCAACTGGTTCGTGTAAAGGTACAGCCTTTTCATCTTGGTGAGCTTCCCAATCTCTCTTGGAATTGATCCCGTGAAGTAGTTTTCGTGCAGCGCAAGCACCTCCAGACTGGTGATATTTCCTACCGAAGAAGGTATCTCGCCGGATAGACGGTTTTGCCAGAGTATCAAATCAGTAAGATTTAAAAGCTCCTCGAGCTGCTTAGGAAGAGAACCCTCAAGAAGATTCTCTGCTAATCCAAGCACCTTTAGGCTCTCGCATCCGCTGATTTCAGACGGAATGACACCCGAGAACGCGTTCCGTCCTGCTCTAATGACCCGGAGCTGTCTCAATTTCCCCGTGGAAGGAGGGATTACACCGGTGAGATTGTTGCTGTAGATCACAAGCTCTTGGAGCGAGCTCAAACTACCGATTTGTCTGGGGATTGAACCGAAAAGATAATTCTCGCATAGATACAGCTTCTTAAGAGTGATGATCATGGTTAGTTGAATTGGTATCACTCCATGGAACCTATTTGTGCAGAGATCAAGAACCTCTAGGCTTCGACAGAGAGATAAATCTCGAGGGATTGGACCAGAGATGAAGTTGGTGGAGACATTCAAGTTCCTTAAACCATGAAGCTTGCATATGAGAGGAGATAGTGTACCTGATAGATTCATCCCATTTAGATCAACAGAAGTTACAGTTCTGAGACGGGTACACACGATTCCGGTCCAGTTGCAGGGATTTGAATCCAACTGATTCCAGCTTGCGAGATAGCCATTGGTGTCATTCAGCAGAGCTTTAAACTCCAAAAGAAGATGCCCTTCTTCGTTTAAGGATCTCACAAAGATGAAGGAGAAAGAACAGAGAATCACTATTGCCAAGAAACATATCCTTTCTGTCATTTTTACAAGTTAGCTTTGGTAAGAAGACTCTAAACACATCTTGTGAAAAAATGAAAAGAATGACGAAGCATCGATTTGGGCAGTCACGGAATGGTTTTGGCTAAAAGGTAAAAAGATTAGGGTTGAGATGGGGAAAAAGACTGACTTTGATTGATCAAGAAAGACTATCTGCAAAACACTTTGGAAAGGTCTCTCTGTTTTCTCTGTCTCTACAATAAGTCAACTCTGGTTTAATTCTGTTTGTCGACGACATCGTCTCTTTCTCCGATTTGGTTCACCATGTTTTTGAGCTGCAAGTGGTTTCATGTCACGTGATGGTGATATGGTTTTGTAGTACAGATCCATTGAATACAAATGTTGGGATTCTTTTTAGTGTTTCTCTGGGTTGTCAATAGAAGAAAACAGAGGATCTTGTTTGTTGGGACGGTGAGGATTTGATAAAGACGACACGTGAAAAAGGATGATTCAGGACAATGATCTTTAATTGTATTGTTTGCTTTTTCGCGTGTTTAATGTCTTGGTAATGGCACTGATGGGTGAGAGAGCGTTGGGGTCTGTGAGCTCATGATTTTTATCGTTGACCGTTAAAGCCACGCGCACACACACACAAGTGGAAGTGATTGCTGTCTTTTTCCCGCCCATCTTGTCTGTTAAATTGCCACTAACGCCATGTTCTTACACTTTTACCCCTTTTTTTTGTTTTTTTGTTGATTTATAATATATTTAAAAAAGTGGCTATTTAGACAAATTTCTCTAATTGAAATTGTTTACTTTCTCTTGTGAAGACATATCGTCGAGTAAATGATTGTCAAGTATATAAGAGGAAGTGCAATAAACTTTGGGTATGACAAATAAAACTCTATCAAATTTGAAACTTCCTCTTTTCTACGCTTTAAGATTTTAGATTGTTGAGCTTCCACATGGCAAATCAGTTGAGGCGTATAGTCGATTTATAAGGCTATGCGTGAAACTCAATAATGTATAACACGATGGTAAAGTTATGAATTTATAGACATAATAAATCAAGGATACTTTTTGTGACTTTTTTCAAGTATTGTAACATTTGGGTCTTTTTTTTTTTCCTACATCAATCAACAAAATGTAGAAACATTTGCCATATACAAAATGAGACCATACAAACAATGTAACAACCAAACTGTTGTCTGACGCAAATCTTACCCTGAGGGTCTGATTTTGTTGTTTGCTTGAGTTTCTTTGATGATTTTAGAAGCAAAACCTGGATCACAATTAAACTCCAGCCTCTTCAATCGCAGCAGACATTGAAGCCGATGCTTCTTCTAGCGTTCGCCTCTTTTCAACTTCCGTAAAGGCCTCAACGATGTCTCCTTCAATCCAATCATCGTAGTCGTCCATACCAATACCACATTCTAATCCAGCTTTCACCTAGAACATTATAAACAGAGTGAGAGGTTTATATTGACCAAGTAAGAAAGTCCAAAAGTCAGGATTTGGTTTAGATTTGGACATATCTCAGCGTGTACGATGGAAGTTGATGGTTTACCTCTTTCACGTTTTCTTTAACTCGTTTAAGAGAATCAAGGACACCGACGTGGACAGTTTTACCCTTCCGGATCACCCTGATACCACAATCTTTGACAAACTTCCCTTCATTCACCATGCACCCAGCCACACGACCACTACCACTGCTGAAAGTAGCCCGAACTTCTGCTGAGCCAATCGGGATTTGTTCCTATCAACAGCCACAAGAATCTTCAGTTTTTAAATTCTAAAAAGTTCATGAAGTGAGACTAAAAAACAATTCACTTTTCAGGCAATTCAATTATTCAACCAAAACAAAACAAAAAAACAGCAGTCATGCCAACTCATGTGGAAAGAAGACAAAACAGAGATCTCATCATGTGTAAATCACAAGAGGCATGTTGATCAGATTAGGAAACAACAAAACGCTTCAGAATTGCTTAAGAAATCAATGCTAACCTCAACAGACTCAAGAAGTCCTTCCATTGCGTTTCGCACGTCGTCAATAAGCTCATATATAACTCTATATAGTCGGATTTCAACACCTTTGTTTTCTGCAGCTTTCTTAACAGAACCAGATGCTTTGACATTGAATCCAAAAATGATGGCTTCACTAGCTGATGCTAGATCTACGTCACTGTTGCTCACATCCCCTGTCGCTTGTAGCAAGAATTTCAAGGTGACATTCTCCTGAGGGAGGACTTGCAGGGCTTGTCTGACAGCTTCAATGGATCCCTAGTTGTAACATTGATGATTCGCATCAGCATAAATAAGAAGAGACCACAGAAACCAAAATGTTTTAAGGCGATGATGAAACCGAATAGACTCTTTACCTGTACATCGACCTTCAAGATAATATTAAGCTGATGCAAATCTAAGCCTGACATCTTTTTCGCTGATACAGCAGAAGCTAAGGAGGAAAGCGTGACCTTTCCGTCCCCAGCCTTCGCAGATATTCTTTCATCTCGTAGTGATATTGCACGTGCCTCTGCCATCTCACGCGCCACATCAAGGGAAGAGACGATCTCAAATTCGTCACCAGCAATGGGGACATTATTTAAACCAATCACCTGCAAATGTAATTTAGATCCTCAAATTAGAGATCTAAAATCAATCCATACATGGGAACATAGTATCAAAATTGTGTCACCAATTAGTTTGTGTGCAATGATGTTTAACTTAGGGTAGATTATAAAACTACAAACCTGTACAGGTATGGAGGGTCCAGCTTCATCAACCCGTTCCCCGCTGTGATCAAATAAAGCTCGTACCTAAACATAGAAACAGAACAAGACCAAAGTAGGTAAGCTTCTAGCCATTTTCTGTATCTCTGCACAATGTAGCTTGAGGAGAAAACTAAATTTTGGATAGACCTTTCCGAAAGCTTCTCCGCAAACAACAACATCCCCTCTTTTCAAAGTGCCCTTCTGAACAATGAATGTCGCAAATGGTCCTTTTGCTTTATCAAGTCCAGCCTCGATAACAATGCCCTTAGCATTTCTGTGTGGATTTGCTTTCAACTCTTGCAGCTGAAACAGCCAAAATACAGTCAGCGCACAAGTAGAAGCTAGTGAGAAGGAAAAAAAGAAAGAAAGTGGGAGAATAAAATATGAATTGAAGTCCAGATGTAAGCGTTATTAGTCTAGAGCCCTCATTAAAGCAAGATTTTGGGCCCACTTCGGAGCAAGTTTGTAAGTCATTTCGTAGCCACTATGTAAGTATGTAGCACTTACAAGAAGAAAACGAAATTAAGCTTCATATGCATCTAGCAAAAAGAGAAACAGAAAAATCAAGCAATCCTTTTATCATGGGATGAATAACAAACTAACCTCGGCAACAAGCATGACAGTTTCCAACAGATCATCGATATTCTCCCCTTTCAGTGCACTGATCTGTCAAAGGAAAATATAGAGCATTATATGAGAACCCATGGAACATATGGACCCTGAATATACATGATGAAAAGTATGTATTCCAACCTGAACCATTGGAACATCACCACCCCAATCTTCAGGCATCAAACCAATTGAAGAAAGCTCTTGCATCACTCTCTCTGGACTAGCTCCATCTTTATCTATCTGGAACAGGAAATGAATCAGACTGGGAGAACTTACATATACGCAAGGTATAGAAGAATTACAAAACACTACTCTAGGTAACAATCTTTCTCAACTTCTAGATAGAAGAACACAGGTGCTACATGAACCTAATACCTTATTTATAGCTATGACTATTGGTACAGCAGCAGCCTTTGCGTGAGCTATTGCTTCGTTTGTTTGAGGACGAATTCCATCATCAGCAGCAACAACAATGATTGCAATGTCAGTAACCCGTGCTCCCCGAGCTCTCATTGCACCAAATGCCTAGATGAGCACATAAAAGTCAGATCAGCAAAACTATGCTATGCCTAGCAATAGATGTGAGATAGTCAAGAAACATGCTACATGACAAAAAAAGCTCAGGGAGTATAATCAATGAATATTCAGAATCAGAAATAAACATGTGAAGATTCAATTGCAAGATAAAAGATCTACCTCATGTCCAGGAGTATCAAGGAAAACGCAGGACTGCAACTTTCCATCAACAGGTACTGACACCTTATATGCACCAATTCCTTGTGTAATTCCCCCTGCTTCTGAAGCAGCAACCTGCAGATATCCAGCGCAGAGAGATTAGTCGAAAACGCTATTTAGCCCTAACCTTGACAATAAGCAAATGAACAAACACAAACAGTATTTCAAATACAAAGCATAAATACAAACTTCTATGCCAAAAATGAGTTGTATTCTCAACATATTATTTGCCATTAGCCATGCTTTAGAAATGATAAAGAACTGAAGAGGCCACAGTGAAATTTCTTGATAAAATAAAAGGCAAATCAATGTTATGTCAGAGATTTATCTCATCTATACCTTGCTTTTTCTGATATAGTCCAGAAGAGTGGTCTGCAAAATAGGTAGCAAATGCGTTAGGAACAACCTGCGGCTAAAAGATAGGACTCTACATATCCTTTTAAGGAAGACATTAAAACAAAAAAAGTAGCGCAAACTGTGCCTACCTTTCCATGGTCCACATGACCCATTATCGTTATGACAGGAGGCCTGTCTTCTAATTTGTCCAAATCTTCTTCATCAAAAATTTCCCTTTTCTTTGCCATCTCTTCTACTTTAACTGAACCAGCATCAAGGACCTCAACATCGTAATCTCTACAAATCATCTTCACCATCTCGCGGTCCAAGGTATGCACACCATCAGGTCTAATCCCTTTTGAATATAGATACCCAAGGATGTCACCTTCGCCGATGGCTAGGTTGTAAGCCAAATCCTCAATGGACATGCCTTCTTCCTCTACCTCTAAGATTTCAGCTTTGACAGGTGCTGCGTCTTTTGCAGCCTGGAGTCTTACAGCCTTCCTACTGGCTTTACTCCATTTCCTCCCTTTTCTACCTGATCGAGAAATGGATGTATCTTCGTCGCCATCGTCTTCAGCAACAACTCTTCGTCTTGGACTAGCTGATGCATTTTTTTTATTACGGTGCTCAACTCTGAACTTGTTAGAGGGAGGACCCTTTCCAGGCTTAGTAGGAGCTAACACAGCCTGAGAGGCCACAGGATCAACACCTTTTTTCTTGGAAGCAAATTTGTCAACCAAAATAGGCTTCCTTTCTTTACTTTTTATGCCAGAATCAACTTCTTCAGAAACTGAAGGTTTTACTGCCATACCACGATCTTTTAAGATGGGTGATTTCTTTACAGGTGGCGGAGCTACCATAGGCTTCCCTTGTAACATTGGCTGGGGTCTTACAGGTGGTTGAGGTCTAAAAGGTGGCCGAGGCGGTACCAATGGAGTGCCTGCTTTGGCATTCACCTCTTCCTCTTCTTTCGTTCTAGGTTCGACCTGCGGTCCTCTATTATCAATTTTAGGTGATTCCTTGACAACTTTTTGCACAGCTGCAACAGCATCGCCCTTACGCCACACACTCTTCATAGTTTTCGTCTTCCTTGTCGCTGCAGCACTCGCATAGCTACCATTTTTGGAGTTACTACTGTTGGCACTAGGCTGTGACGGTTTAATAGCCTCAGCACCCTCTTTGTTAACCGGTTTCGGAATTTCCAATTTCTCAGCTTTATCTAACACTTCACCAAGAGATTCAATAACCTTATTCCTCTCTTCTTCTCCATCAAACTTACCCCCATTTGATAAATCTTTACTCCAAGGAGCAGTATTGACCCCCAAACCTCTTTCTACCCTTGCCACAGGTGGTTTCAATACAGGTTTAGGAGTCTGCTTCAGCACAACCTCACTATCATCCCCTTCTTTACTCCCTCTAAACGAGTTAGAATCTATAGAAACTGAGTTGTTGTTTTGTTCAGCAATGAAGTCAGCGGTAGTAGTAGTAGTTGAAGACGAAACAGAATATCTACACAGCCATTTCTTAGTTCCCTTAACGCTTCTCCTTGACAAAGAAACCCTCTTGACTAAAGCATACGATGCATCCGAAGAAGTCGTTCCTGAAACGCTTGCACAAGCACCACCTAGACTAACCAGAGAAGCCAAGGACGGCATTGTGCCGACGAGAACAAGCATCGACGGCATCTCAATAAACCCAGAAAACGAACAGAACAACACAATAGCAAATTGAGAGACTTTATCTCATTCCAATTCCAACGAATTTCGAACCAGAAATGATACAAAAACTACAAAAATCGAAAGAAATTGGGGTTATCGACGAATCAAAGCCAAAATCATCAAGCTGAATTGAGAATCGATGATGCAATTTAGAGAGATGGTGAGAGAAAGAGAGAGACGGAAGAGAGGAAGAAGAAGAAGAAGATAAGTGAAGGAAGAAGAGAGTGCGGAGATAACTTTGAACTTGAGCTTGTGTGGGTGTGGCTGCTTCTATGCCTCGAATTTTCGCGGATTTCCGATAAGGCCAATTTACAAATATTTACTTATTAAAAGCCATAAAAAATTTAATCTCATAATAAAAAAGAACCATTTTTATCCAAAAAAAAACACAACATGGAGTATTTTTTTGGTCTGGAAGAAATATTGTGTCCTCTAATTCTAAACTAGGATATTGGGCCTTTAACAGTAAAGCCCATATAGAAATGAACCGGGAAGCACTGCATGATTGACACACGTGGCTACATATTAGCCGAGTATTGTAAAGTGAGGGCAAATTCGTCTACCGAAGCAGTCCGAGATAAAATAAAAATATTTAATAGTATTATATTATCGATAAGAAACAGAGAGCATTCAATAGTAAAATTAAATAAATGAGAATCTTAGTAAATAGGGTAGTTTTAAGTTTCTTATTAGAGAATAGGGTAGTTTAATTTAGGGTTTTGAGTATTGGGTAGTTTTTGGTGGGTAGTTTTTGAGTTATTAGAGGGGCAAATGACTATATTATCCTTTTATTAGTGTAGAGAGATAATTAAAAGACTGAAGGTCATCGATGGGTAGTTTCTTCATCGATTTCTCTGTTTCTTCATCGATTTCTCTCAGATTCTTTATTTTTCTCTGATCCAAACAA